>VMDR010002367.1:0-93812 GCA_007922815.1 Macrotus californicus
CCCATAAAATTTAACTAAGCGAACAACTAGAACAGGAACAGAATCACAGAAATGGAGATCACATGGAGGGTTATCATCAGGGGAGTGGGTGGGAAGAGAGGGGGAAAGGTACAGGGAATAAGAAGCATAAATGGTAGGTAGAAGATAGGGGGAGGTTAAGAATAGTATAGGAAATGTAGAAGTCAAAGAACTTATATATATGACCCATGGACATGAACTAAAGAGGGGGTGTGTGTGGTAAGGGGTGTGCAGGGCGGAGGGGAGTAAAGGGGGGGGGAATGGGGCAACTGTAATAGCATAATCAATAAAATATATTAAAAAATAAAAAATAAAGGTAAAAAAAAGGAGGTGAGAACAGATTTTGCTCCCAGGAGGGGTAGAGGTGGGGTAAATGAGAAGTTTGGCAGGTGAAGGGCAGTGGAGGTTGAGTTGTAGAGACTGGAAAGAGGGAATCCTGGGCCACTACCCACACCAAGACCCACAGATGCTGCCTAGGTTCTAAAGTTGGCAGTGGCCTGACCAAGCCAAGGCCTGAGGAAAATCATTGCAGCAGCCAGGCAGGAACAAGCAGAGCCTGAGGCGGAGCTACCAAGTTGTAGGTCAAGGTAGTCAAGGAGCAAGGTGATTTCCCTAACACTGCCATGTGGTGACCGGATGGAATACTTCCACATGGTGGTACAGCCCGACTGTTACCATTGCCAACCAGTCCTCCCAAGGCCATCTATGGGTTGTCATCTTTTCTGTTTCTCCTCACCCTCCGAGGAGTCACAGTGACCCCCCTACCCACACCCAAAACCAAGATCCTTCAGAGAAGTGGGGAGGGAGCAGGATAGTGTGAGATAAAGGGGCACAGTGTGGCTGGCAGACGTTGGTCCAAACTGCCAGGGCCCCCAGTACACTGAGTGTCTCAAAGGGGTCTCAAAACAAACTCTTGCCCCCTCTCTTTCCTGACTCCCATGATGCCCTGGAAGCTTTGGCCCTTTTGTTCAGCCTCCAAAGCAGAACTAAAGGATTCTGAGCCAAATGAAGGCTCCTCTTACAGGCCTCAGTCAGAAAGTGAAGATGGTCCCCCTGCCCTGCAGAGGGTGGGGTGCATCCGGCTGCCGGCGTTGGGGTAGGGGGGCAGAGAGTGGACTATGGCGGGTAGAGAGTGCAAATTGTCCCACCACGTCCTGGGGCCCTCACCAGGCCCATCCGGGTTCAGAGAAGTATCTTCCTACATGAGGCTGGGCAGGGAGATTCCTAATTTCGTGTCTCCTTGGCTACAAGCTTTTATCAAGTGGGCAGCAGGCCAGGCCCCGCCTGGAGAAGAAAGCCGCCATGCCATCCCCATCCGCAGCGCCCGCAGAGCTGAGCCAGAGGGTGGGGGAGATGTTGTTTGAAGGAGGCTCTGGGGAAATTCCTCACATTTTTTGGCCTTTGTCTCTGGGCATTGAGATGGAGATCCACATTAGATTCTGCAGAGAGCTAGCTCCCCGTCTCCCTTTTGCATTCAAAAGGAAAATGCCGCGGAGAGCAGGAAGAGTTCTGTGGCCCTTTTCTCATCTCAATGACCTACCGAGCTGTTTGGGGTGCGGGGTAAGCGGGGAGATTGGTTTTCTCTTGCTCCTTCGCTGCACTTCTTTCTCTCACCTCTGGCCCCAGCCCCAAGCCCAAGTCATCCGCGGTGTAACTGTCATGCCCATCTCTAAGATGAGCTGTCCTCCTGCACTCTGGGTTCCAGGGGACCACCCAAGGCACCCGTATGCTAGCAGACACAACTGGGAGCCAGGGCGCTGGGGTCCTGGTCACTCTGTGAGACCTTAAGCAGACTGCTGTGGACTTGGATGTCTCCCCCTAGCACTCCCCCACGTGGACAAGAGTCTGGCCTTGTCCTCCCACTTGCCATCCTAGAACTTGTAAGGGCACCAAAGCTGAGAGTCTGGAGGCATGTTCAGTATAAGAACACTAGCAAGGGACAGGGACACCCTGGCTGGGCGCCATCAGTAGATTATGCTCCTTTGGCCAGTAATTTGACTTCCGCATACCTCTCTGTTCAGCAATGCCTTGCAGTTGTGAATGAGGGTCCCTTCCTCACCAATTTGAGATCCATGTCCTTTTATCCACCCTGAACTGGGTCCCCTCCCACCAGATACCACTTTGCATCCAAATCGACAGATTCCCCAGTAGCTGGGGGAGGAGAGGAAGCAGGCAGCCTGCCCCTGAATACTACCAGTTGACTTTCTCAGCTCACTCCCTTCCTGATTCTGTCCAGACCACCTATGCTCTGAAGGGCTTGAGGCAGCTTATTTCTTTTGTGAGAAAAAGGAAGTCTTCATCAGAGCAGCTCCGAAGGAGGGAAGATGCCACAGATAAAATGAAGCAGAAACTTCTTTGACAGTTCCCCAGTACTTTTCAACCACTGCTCCCCAGAAACCCTGTACCTGTTGGCAGGTTTTGTCCCCACAGCCCTGCCCCCCAGAATTGTCCTCCCTCCAAGAAGTAGTGGGGTGGCCAAAAAGTTCATTCAGTTTTTTTTCCATCCGGTCCGGCGGCTCTGAGCGTGCTTAGCTGTCTTTAACTTCGTTTGAAACAATTTTGTTAGATTGTATTGTGACAGCTATCATATCAGTGTGCATTTAAAAGAAACTTACCAAAATTGGTGAATTTTTGTGCCGCCATTTTGATATTGAAGACAGAAGAAGATATACATTTTTGGCATATTATGTTTTATTATTTCAAGAAAGGTAAAAATGTAACTGAAATGCAAAAAAAGATTTGCGCAGGGTACGGAGAAGGTGCTGTGACTGATCGAATGTGTCAAAAGTGGTTTGCGAAGTTTCTTGGTACTGTTGACATTTTGGCCAAATAATTCTGTGCTGTGGGGCTGTCTCATGCACTAGAAGATGTTCAGCAGCACCCGGGCCTCTACCAGCTAGAAGCCAATAGTGGGAGAAAACCAACATACTCAAAATATCCAAATCAATGAAGTTATTGGTGAAAATGAAAAATGGGTCTTTTATTTTACAGAAAAAAACTAAACAGACTTTTTGGCCAACCCAGTAAAAAGAAACCTGACCTAAGTTAAGGGGCAACAGCCATTGATAATGCCAGGTAAACCATTAACTCACTGCATGACCTCAGGTGAGCACTTCACCTCTGAGCTTCAGTAAATTAAAGGGTAGGACAGAAAACTTCCGTGCTCCTCCTGCAGACATGACAGCCTAAGGCTCAAGTATGAGCTCCGCCTCTGACCTAGGAGAAACTCATCCATTTCCCCTTCAGCCGTTCAGCTGCAGGGCTGGCTGTGGCTGGCATCCAGTAGCCAGTTCTTTTGTGGTCCCAGTCCCCTGTGGGTGGCTGGCGGTGAGAACCACAGGTAGACGCAGCCACCCTTCTGTGCCGCGTGGGCTGCTCAACCAGATCTGTCATTTCCCCACTGAGCAGTGTCACAGCGTTCCCTGATGGGACGCCCTTCTGAGTGCTGGAGCCACAGACTAAACAGACACCTAGAACTGGGTTCTGGCAACTTCTCCAAAAGCATGTCTACTCCTGTTTTCTTTACGTCTTTCTTCCTTTCCTTTTTTCTTTCTTTTGTTTTTTAAGTTCACGGAGCAGATTTTCCTATGAAAGGAGATTACACTGGCCTAACCCTCTCCTGTTCTGAAGATGAGCCTAGCAACCATGTTACCAGAACATTCTGAATGTCCAGAAAGATGCCTCTTCTTCCCATGCTCGAAGGTCCCGCCCTCCTGTATGAAGGGACAGTGTAGGGTTCACTTCCACTAAACTAGGTCCACTTCAGATCTCTCTCGTTTCAGTGGGTGTGCCCCTGTGTGTGTCGTGTCTCTGTGTCTTTCTGTGTCCCTTGGAGCTCTCTCTAGCACCGTCTCTCACTGTGTCTGTCCAGGTGTGTGTGTGTGTGTGTGTGTGTGTGTGTGTGTGTGTGTGTGTGTGTCTCCGTCCCTGATATCTCTGCCTGAGTTTCTCTAGGTTAACGTATAGATGATCTTGCTACCCCCATAGAGCCTTCTTTCTTTCTCCTTCCATTCAAGGCCAAACTTCTCAAGGCTTTTCTTGGGGGCTGGACCCCAGGGGCTGCCTGTGTTCTAAACCTGTGTCCTCCAGGAGGCCAGAGTCAACACAGCCAATCTCCTTCCAAAAACACAAGTCTAGGGCCCTGGCTAGTGTGGCTCGGTGGATTGAGCACTGGCCTGCAAACCAAAGGGTCACCAATTCGATTCCCAGTCAGGCCATGTGTCTTGGTTGCAGGCCAAGTCCCCAGTAGGGGGTGAACGAGAGGCAACTGCACATATGTTTCTCCCTCCCTTCCCCTCTGTCTAAAAATAAATAAATAAAATCTTAAACACACACACACAAGTCTACGGCCAGAAGTGTTGGTAAATGATGTACATTTTATCACCGTCATCCATGGGATGATGGAGGAACCATTATATCACCCCACAAAATTCCATCAATCTTCCTCATTTTGATCTCTCCCCAGAATTCTTCTGAAACCATCATCACGTTGCCATGCAGCTTGTACTGGACAGATAGGTCTCAGAAGACCTGCCCTATTTGTAACTCCCTTTAAAGACGCGATGCCACACCACGTGAGCTGCTGCTTGTAGGCCACAACTTTGTGGACCACAAGTGAGCATCTGACTCAGGGGCTGCCCTTCTATTGGTCAGCCAACATCCTGTGAGGTAGCCTAGCCCAGGAGCTCATGACCTTGAACCAATCACATTCTTCTGTTCAGGGAATTTGGATGCAACTTAGAATAGGAGCCAGATAGTTATCAATGAGAGAAGCAGAATGATATAGAAAGAAAAGCAAGGACAGAGAAATCGCTTGTGGCGACAGAGCAGAGGAGGGCTGTGCACTGGTGCTGGTGAGAAGCCGCAGATCCAGAGCTATGGAAAGCCCCAGAAGCCCCTATCCTCAGGAGCCCCCTCCCAGGCTGGCTGGCCACAGTGGGTTCTTGATAACACTTGTTAAACGGGCCCCTATGCGTTCCTGAAACACCGCTTGCTCTGAGCCACACTCCCTGTGTTTTCACAGACATGTAACAGGGAACTGCTCACTGGGGTCTCAGGTACCCTTCCTAGAGTCACACTCTGGGACACCAAGGCCCCGGGGAAAGTGTAAGTCAATTCATCACTCCCAGGTTTGAGGCTTGGGGTACCATCGCCGAGAGGCTTTCCTCTCCCATCAAGTCCAGTTATTTTTCAAAGAGAAATTCCAAATCTCTCTCTTTAGATGGTGAGGACCATTCGCAAGCTCCCACTATTTTGTTGGGTCCCCTGGGCCCCCTCCGCCCCACATGCCCCGCTCTGGCTGGGCCATACAATGCCAGGGGAGTGAAACCGGGAGAAGAATGTGTGGAAGTTTGTGGCTTTCATCTCTTAAACAAATAGCAAATTCCTCCAGGCCGCCGCTGCTGGAACTGAACAATGATGTGTTCAGGGAGGCTCTAAGGCGTTACCTTAGCAACGCCCAGGCTGTTTTCAGGCAAGATCTAGTTAAAGAGGAAGAGAGAACAAAAATAATAAAGGGACGAGTCTGGATGGGGTCCAGGAGTGGGGGTCTCTTGGCTGAATGTGTGTGTTATGTGTTCTGATGTGCTTGTGATCCGCCTTTCAGCGAAGCTTCCTCCCGGCTCCCCTCGGGGTGTTCCACCGTCGGCGAGTTTACCAGCTAGAATACTCACGGGAGGCTGAGCAAAGAGAGCACGGTGTGTGGGGGACAGGCTAGAAAGGGACAGACGGCACAGCTGGTACCTCCCAAGTGGGAAGTGACGCACATGGAGCCTGCTAGGGTGGCTCTTGAAATGACAAAGGTCATGGGAGGAAGAGGGCAAGACCTTTCCAAAGTGACCAGTGCTCGGGCCCTACACAGGGCGGGACCTGTATGGTGGCACTCCATCAGACCTGTGTGTGGGGGTGGAAAAGATTCGTGTCCTGCCACCTTCCTAAGTTCTTCTGGCTGGACTAATAAACAAATGGGCACGAGACATTCGCAGGAGGAAGGCAAAGTTTAATAACACGGGAGAGACCGGAGAAAACCCTAGTGACTCCATAAAATAGTGGAAGCCATTAGCTTAAATACGCACTTCAGCTAAAGACAAAAGGTGTTTGGGGGTGGAGAATCAATTACGGGAGGCTTCCAGGAAAAGCGTAGTGAGTGAGGGTGAGATTGTTATGCCGATTTAAGGCCCACTTATCCACTGATGAGTTTCTAGAGATTTGCCCATCCTCTTTGTGGTATGGGGAAGGGACACCCTTACAAATGGAGATTTCCCTTGTGAATTAAATGTCTTTTTACACAGGGTAAACCTCTACCCTTTGGTTTTCAAAGTTTCTCCTTTGTCCGCAGTTTCTTAAAATTAACCAGTATCCCTACAATAATCAATATCACAAAGAGGCGTATTTGGGGGTGGCATACTCCACTCCCCGGCACTGGCCACTCAGTGCGGCCACCTTGCTGTGTCATAGCTGACCTCAGGTAAGGTGGCGATCCCCCACAAAAACTGCCAGACACACCCAGTTGCTGCTGAAGCATTTCGGTGTGTGTGCTTTCTAACCTTGATTCTTTGTGATGACGGCACAATGGCGGCGCTGATGGTGAAAGGTGACATTCGACACTGTTAGGGGTCAGATTGTGTCCAGGTCCTAACAGTCCCTGACCCCTGGGAATGCGACCTTATTTAGAAACAGGGTTTTCGTGGATGTAAACGAGGGCAATCGGGTGGACCTTAACCAGTGACCAGTGTCCTTATAAGAAGGGGGAAATGTGGACACGGACTCCAGGGAAAATGCTTTGTGGTGACAGAGGCAGAAACTGGAGATGTGCTGTCACTCGCCAAGGATTGGTGACAGCCGCCAGAAACTAGGAGAGAAGCCTGGAACGGACCCTCCCTCTGGGCCCCCAGGGAGGAACCCCGGCCCGCTGCCCCCTGGGTTTCGGCCTCTGGCCCCCAGAACTGAGGCGCTGCACGTCTGTCGTTTTAAGCTGCCCAGTCTGTGGTGCCACATTACAGCATCCGTCGGGAACTCACGCAGAGACCTCTCTCTCCAAAGCATGTCCACGTTCATCATCTTGTCAAAGCAGGGGCAGCACAGGCGTGTATTCAGTTTTACAAACAAGAAAGCCCCTTCATTACTTTGAGAGGCCAAATGAGTGAGAAAGTTCCAGAGCCTGGCCCGCTCCAGTGACATCCCCGCTGGGCCTGTGGAAATGGGCTCACACGCAGCGGATGTGGACCTGCTGACCAGCCTGTGTGTCTGTCCATCGACAGCCATCCTGGACCCTCTGCCGCTGCCCCTGAGGACACCGGGTGAGAGTGAAGACCGGCACCTCCAGGCAAACCCCCCCGCCCCTTCCGCCAGCTCCATCCAGATGTTTGCATTTGAGTTATCAAGTGTCACCTCCATAGTGACACTTCCCCAAACCACTCCCCCCGCCCCGTTTTATTTTTCTCATAACGCTTAACACCATCCGTAACGCTCCAGCTTATTTGCTTCATTGCTTTTATATTTCCTGTCTCTTTTACTAAAATGTAAATGCTGGTCCCGTGAAGAGAGCCTTACCCAGACAGTTCTCAGCCAACAAAGGGAAGCGCACCTGTTCACAATACTACGGCATGTGTGTGCTCCGCAACGTTAAGCCAATGAAAAGAATGAGCTGGATTCATGTTCAGTCCTGGAAGAGATGGCTGTGATATTATTGGGTGGGGGGGCAATTTGCACAGTGATACACATTGTATGCTCCTGTGTGTGACCGTGTGTCACACATACATGCAGCTAATTGTTGGCAGTGGCTGCATCTTGGAGGTGGGATTGGTAAGCAGCATGGTGTCAGCCAGGACCAGGGCCAGGCAAAAGGAAGCCAGACCAATTCTTTGCAGAGAGAGAATTTACCGAAGTCAGCGGAGGGGCCCGCAGGAGGGAGACCCGAGGACAGATCCTACTTCTGTCACCAGGGGTCAAGGGACACTCTTGTCTCTTCTTCCCTTTCTGCCTCCACTGAATTGCACGAGCCTGGGGAAGTTGGCCACTGGAGGGAGGCCACAGGGAGAGCGTCCCTTCTGCTCTTCATGACATCACAGACTGTTACACCAATAAAAGAAGTGAAGACAAGTGGGTGGAGCGGTCCCCTGGGCTGAGAGATGGGGGGTAGGTCTGGCGGATGGGTTAAGGCGGGAGGGAGAGTATAAACGGGACAGAGATGCTTTCTGAGGTGGAAAGGATGGGGAGGGCTTTCCACCGAGAGGAAGCAGCCATCCGAGCCCAGAGACAGGAAGGCACCGGCCTGCCAGAAGAGATGACAGGAGGGCAAGGTGGCCAAGTGGCCACACAGCCTGGAACTGAATCCTGAAGGCCTCCTACAATGGCCTGAGGCCTCTGGACAAGGTTCTGAAGGGAGCCATGGCCACCGGTGAAAGTGACAGCTGAGCTCTGTTTTCAAGACAAGGCGGGTGGGAGCGGGCCAGGAGCCTGTCCTCTTAGTCATTCTGCTCTGTGACCACACAATCACCCCCGGACCCTACACACCCATACTACACACATGCATGCTCGCACAACACCCACATGCACACCCACAGCACACATACGCTGCACACACATCACATGCACATAATGCTTCCTACACACAACACACATGCATGCATACTGCACACACCCACACCCCACACGTGTGCACACATATATAAGTGTGCCGCACGCATTCACACACCACACACATATCCACAACCACACACCCACACACACACCTAGACATGCTCTATCCACACACAGTGCACCCACACACCACCCCCACATGTCACACACGTACACTCCACACCCACAGTCACCAAACCCCCACCGCACTGCACCCAAACACGTGCACATGCCCCGCACACCACACCCGTGCATACTGTGCCCCCCTGGGGTTGAGCCTCCTGTAAATGTGAGCAGGCGAGGGACTCCTGAAAACCCGGAAAGAGTAAAAGGTATAAAGCCTTCAGTCTCTGGGGCTCTTGTTGGACATTCAGACCCCAAATATGGTTCGGAGCTCCTGGACAAGGGGGGACTTCAGGGAACTCCCCACCTCTGTTTCCCTTCAGAACCACAGTGACTGGCCGGGGCCAGGGCATGTCCCCTCCCCAGACGGAGCCTGCTCCAGCTCCTGCCCCTCCTCCTCTCTCTCTGACGCACTTTGGCACTTTCCTGTCTCCCCTGACCCTGTCCCCAGAGGGCCGTCTCTCTGTGTCTCCCCTCAGATAAGGGATAAGCACAGGTTATCTGCCCATCTGCTGGCCACCGGCCTGTTTACCTTCTTATGGCTCTTTTCCTGAAATAGCTCGGGGTTATCTAAGCTGCTGGAGCCGGCTGACAGCTCCCCTCCCAAGGAGAGAGGCCGCTCATCACTGGCAGCTTTAGACTCCTTTAATCCAGGCCTGAATTCCACACATTATTAGGTATAGCTGGAGACCTTCCTGGGGAGGGGAGCACCTCCACCCCATCAGAGCGCCACCTGCAACCCATGCCCACGAGAGCACCAGGTGGCTCCTCCCTCGGCCAGGTGGGCGGGGTGAGTGAGCTGGTCATGCTGCCCCTTGGCCGTCTCACCCCAGCACCCGGCAGCCAGAGGCTCCAAGCCCCCAACCCCCTGGCCATGCGGTTTGTCAAAGGTGGCAAACCCGGAGCTAGTCTCATCTTCCACCTTTTTCCAAACCCCCTGCCTCCCACATTTCCGTCGTTCAGTCATGTCAAAACTTTCAGTCTGGCTGGTGTGGCTCAGTGGACTGAGCGCCAGCATGCGAACCAAAAGGTCACCGGTTCGATTCCCAGTCAAGGCACATGCCTGGGTTGCCAGCCAAGTCCCTAGTTAGGGGCGTGTGAGAGGCAACGATTCATGTATCCCTCGCACATTAATGCTTCTCTCCCTCTCTTTCTCCCTCCCTTCCCCTCTCTCTAAAAGTAAATCAAATCTTTAAAAAAAAATTTTTTCCGCCCTGGCTGGTGTGGCTCAGTGGATTGAGCGCTGGTCTGTGAATCAAATGGTCTCTGGTTCGATTCCCAGTCAAGGCACATGCCTGGGTTATAGGCCAGGCCCCCAGTAAGGGGTGCATGAGAGGCAACCATACCTTGATGTTTCTCTCCCTCTCTTTCTCCTTCCCTTCCCCTTTCTAAAAATAAATAAATAAAATATTTAAAAATAAAAATTTTTTTTCCCTCGGCTCTTGGATTATAATCTGTCACGTTCCTGTGCCCTTCCCACCCGGCAGGGCCTGTCCCCTGGACCACAGCCCCCTGCCCTTAGATTGGTGCCGGCTAACAGCCCCCTGGGGCTCTGGAGTACAAGTGTCTGATACACAGCTGCCAGAGTCGTAGTCTTCAGCTGGCACTGCGGCCTGGCGCTGCCCTGGTCCAGAGCCTTCCACAAACCGCCCCCCTCTCCCCCACCCCGTTAATGGCTGTGTCAGATCTGAACACTTTTGTCTGGCTCTCAAGGTGCAGCTGCACTTAGGTGACGTCATACTCCACTCTTCCAACAGCTGTCCCAGCTGTTCCTCTGCCCTAGTCAGGTGTCCCCCCACTACCCCTCACAGTGGGCTCTTTTGGGCCTCCTTGCCTCTGCTCGACCTGGCCAGTAGACCAAAAACGCCCTTCAGTTCTCCTCTCCTCACCAAGACTTCCTTTGCCTCCAAGTTCCAGCTTTTTAAGTCTCCACAATGCTTTTCAGTCACTCATTTATTCAGCCCTCGTTAACCGAGCACTTACAATGGGGCCAGGCTCTCACTGCCAGCCGCCCCTCTGAGCTCCAATGCAGAGTAACTTCTGCCCCTCACTTCTGCATAGAATCCCTTGAAGGCCTCTAATATGTCACCATGACAGGTGTGCGGCCCTCCCCCATGTCAGAAGCCCCCTGGGGCCACGGCTCCTACCTGGTGAACTTCATCACGGGTGGTAGTGGTCTTGTTTTTGTTTGGAGGGCTGGCCTAGGACTGCCAACTTTTTGTTTCATCGAATGAAACTACTTTTCTTTACCGTGATGTCATAAACAAAACACATTTTAACACTAGGAAAGGAACACTGGGAAAGGAGGAAGAAAGAACCTCAGAATAAAGGACAATCCTTGAAGGAAAATTCACCACATTTTTCCATTTCTTCATGTCACAACATAATCTCGGGATAAAAGGACAGTCCCGTCAATGGAATAAATTGAGCAAGTTGGAAAATTCTTTGTGTTTCTTTTTATCCAGTTCACAAGGGGATAGCCAACATCCATCCTCGTGTCCGGGAGCCACCACCTTTAAGTCCCTTGCCAGGTGATCCCAGCTCTCAAGTGACTGGAGCTGGTGATTGATGTCTTTGGTTGCCACTAAGAGAAGCCATCGTGAGTCACCTCGCACAAGATCCAGCCTGGGAGCAAGAGACAGGGCTGAGCGGGCCATGGTGACCCCACACCCAGACTGCCATCCCTTTTGACTCTGGGTCACATGG
This sequence comes from Macrotus californicus, assembly GCA_007922815.1. Classification (NCBI taxonomy): domain Eukaryota; kingdom Metazoa; phylum Chordata; class Mammalia; order Chiroptera; family Phyllostomidae; genus Macrotus; species Macrotus californicus. The sequence goes on from VMDR010002367.1 coordinate 11,467, forward strand.
CCTGAGCTTTTGCCCCTCTGGAGGCACACAGATGCTCTTGACAATAATTGCGTCCTGCTTTGGGGCAGTGGAGTCCTGGAGCCTCTGGGGAGGCAGGTAGGCTGGGGGCAGCTGGAGTGTTGGGCAGAAGCAGGGGTCCAGTGGGTCCCAGACACCCATGTCCCACCCACGGCCTCAGGGCTCTGGCTCAGTCAGGAGCCGAGCCGGGTGCAACCCCAGAGCCTCTGTCCCCCACCCCAGATTCTGCCCTCTCTCATCCTCGTCTGAGCTGGTGATTTGGGAGAGAAATACACACAGAACTTTCCACTGCTCAGTCCTGGACCCCTCCAGCCACTTCCATAAAAAGCTACTGCCACTGGACGGGGGAGAGAGAGAGAATTTTTCCAAAGGATGTATGTGCGTATTGTTGGGAGCAGCAAGCTTTTCGGTGAACTCCAGGTCACGGCGCAGCCTGACAAATGGCAGGAAGTTCAGGACTCGAGCCTCACATTTTTGCACAAAGACTGCACAGCCCAGCCAGGTGAGCTGGGCCCGGGGACTGACACTGGGCCACCGCCCGGCACTTCCTGCCCTTTGTTGGCCCATGTGACGGCCTTCCCGGTGCTCCAAATGGCCTTTCTTTCGTGCCTGACTCCTGGTCGTTATTTATGCAGAAGAGCTCCTCAATATAGAAACGGGTGGGCCCGGAGTCAGCAGCAGGATGTGGGAAGGCAGACTGGCAGGGTGCCCACCGCCGGGGGCAGGATTGACAAATTAAAATAATGTGGCCGTATACACCCAATAATAAGTCTGCCTGGTATTTATATACCTGATGAGCTGTTCCCCCTGCTCCCCCGGCACGTTTCAGGGGCTCACAGCCGCCCATCCATTATCAGCCCTGTGGCTGGCACCACCCTTCAGTCCGCCTGGCCTGGCCTGCCTTTGCCTGACGCGGAGAGGACCCGCCTGGCCCAACCCTCAGAGTCAGTGTGGGCTCCTAGGAGAAAGGGACCCTTTCTTCCCACCATAGGAAGACCTTTGTTGTCAGCTTCCTCAGGGTTCTTCTTTGCTTCCAGACAGCTGGCCCGTGGGTTTGTGGCAACGGTGCACGTGGGGCCCCTTTAAGTGCCTGATCTTTTCTTCATTCTATCATTCACAACAGGGTCATTCTCTCTAAAAGGAATCACACCCATTCCTGATGTCTCAGAAGTCACGAAACAGAACCCAAGGTTTTTTGGGGAACTCGGGGTCTTGGTTAGGAGTCCTGAGGGAGCAATAGAAAACACCTGGGGACAGGTAGGACCAGGGGATCTGGGCGCCATTCCTCACTCTGCCTGGCTAGCTGTGCAACTTTGAGCAAGTTCCTTCACCTCTCTGGTTCTCAGAGGGTAGCCTGACAACATGAACTGTTCATCTTAATTCTCGTGATCTGCGGGACCACAACTTGTTTTGTACCGAGGGACCACAGAGTGACGGCAACACGAAGGCACATAAGGCTATTTGCTTCACACCCTTAGCCGCAGCTGACTTTGGGTTCTCATCATTGTCTCTGGTAGATTTCCTCCGCTCCGACCTTGTCTTTAGGCTACTTTTAGACCCTGCTTATAGACCCATCCATAGTATCAACTCTCTCTTTCAAGCATGTGACTTCGAAATCTACTAGAACTATGCGTGATTAAGAGGCCCAGAGCAAATATATGACTTCATGCTTTATGTGTGTACTTGCTGGCGTATTTCTGACTAATCAATGACTTTTTTGCCTTCCTAGTTCTTGACTGTGTTCCAGCCAGAAGAGTTGTCAGAGAGGTGAGATCTGAACCAGAGAACTGTCACTTCTACTTGAAATTCACCTAGACTGAGAGTCTGCCTCATTCTAGTTTATTTCTGAACTCAGCCAACTGGCCAGGCCTGCCCGCTTGTCTGACAAACTCCTGCCCTCCTCCTGCTCCCTGCAAACACAGTGTCCCCTCCCTTCCTCCCGGCTGCCTCCCCCCTCACCTGGAGCCCCATCCCATCACTTCCCCCACCCAAAGGACAGGAATGAGCATTATTAGATTCCCACCCTCCTCAGAGATGTGGAAGCCTCAGACATTGTAGAGGCCACACAGAGACAGTCCAGGAAGGTGGGGCCCAGAAGATAATAATTAACATTTGTGTGGACTTCAAAATTGTCCAGATACTACATTTCACTTAGCCCTCCCATCCTGAGATAGCATCGCCTGTATGTGGCAGATTAATTAAGGTCAGGTACAGCTGCGTTATTCGCCAGGATCAATTTGGGAGCCCAGGACTTTCCCCAGGGTACCCAACCATCTCAGCCAGAGGGGCTGCAGGGACGGTGAGTGCTGGCATTAGGGGTCACCTTCTTCCAAGAGGGTAAAGACACTTACCTTTAAGTACATCGGGAAGGTGAGAGGGAGGTGGGAGGAAGCAAGCACAGGATCTAAAGTAAGACCAGAGCTTCCCGATGAGAATGAGGTCCTTTCTTGTAGATTCTGCTCCCTCCAAGGACGCTGGCAAGAATCTGGAATTTGGGGGTCAGAAGACTTGAACTGAACCTTGAGCTCTTCTGGTTGTGGGGAAATTAAACTCTGAGCTTCCTGTAGAATCTCTTATCTACAAAAGGAGAATGGTAATAATAATAACAGCAGTAAAAATAATACAACAGCACAGCAAGCACACCTGCTCGGGTCCCTCCCCACAAGAGCAACATGCGGAGAAGTGAGCTGAACGTAGGAGCCGATCTTGTCACATGAATCAGAGCACGCTGGCAGGCTGCCTTTTTTCTTTCATTGCACAGATATTTACTGCACACCTACTATGCTCTGGGCACCGAGGCGGGCGCTGAGGATGCAATGATGAAAAGGAAACAAGGCACCCATGGCACATGTCCTCATGGGGCAGTCCCCTGTGTCCCTCCACAGCCCTCTGCTTTGGTCCTTGCTGGGCTGGGGGGCAGCGTGGGCCAATTCTGTAGGCATCAGAGTCCTTCTCGGGATAACTGTCCTTGCAGGAATTAAGGTACTTCACTCACATGAAGCATCTGCATCTAACACAGCGCCTGGCGCAGAAGGGAGGAACACTGTGCAGTCGTTGGCCCTTTCTTCAGAAGCACCCTTTAATGTCACACCTGGGTCTGAAGAGGAAGATTTGGGTTTCTGCACCCTGGGCTCAGTCAACTGGTTAAAAGACTCCCCGCCCTCCCCCAGCCCTGTCAGTGCGGATGAATGCAGACCTCCTTGGGTCTCAGGGTGAGTGTTTGCACACGTGCGTGTCCTTTGTGCCTCATTTCTCGACAGACCACAGGCTCCGGGAAGACAGGGCCTCCCTCAGCTGTCTGGTCTCACCAAGTCACAGCCCTGGTCCTACCGATTTCCTCCCTGGCTCAGCTCCGAAGTGTGAAGTGGTCTGACCTCACAGCACGGAGGTATGAGGAAGTGCCCATGACACTTGAGTGAAGGAAGAATAAATTAATAACCTGAGGAGCATTCGCTTCTCTGTTTTCTCAGACACAACCAGCCCAGGAGTCAAAAAGGCCAACAAAGACTGCAGACGGGCCAGGATTTCCCTGGCTCCAGGCTCCACAAGCTCCGCCCTCCTGGAGCCCAGCCTTTGACTGGGGAGTGTGCGGCCTAAGAGCCCAGTTCACCAGTCTGGCCACCCACATCCTGCCCTCCTGCCTGGTTCTGGCCCAGGTGGCACCTGTGTGCTGATGAGGACAGGGGCCCCCAGGTTCTGGGCAGGCCACGCCCACTCCAGGGCTTAACCTTCCAAGGACTCAGCAGCCCGCAGGTCCCTGCAGAAATGGCTGCTGTTGCTGCAACCCTGATGGAGCTTCACAGCCCAGCCCGTTGTCCTAGAACCCAAACCATGTGTGTGGTGCTCTCATTCCCTGCCAGTCTGGGGGCTCCTGGACTCTCTTACAGGTAAAGACCTCTCTGTACCAGCTGATTATGCACAGAGCCAGGCTCAGAATCCTAGGGGTTTTGGCCTGATTTCCTTCCAAGCCTGAGGGCCCCCCTGTAGTGCCACCATTGAACCCCTTCAGTGATAAGCCCTCCTGGGGCCACCTATTTAATTTTTTAAATTGCTTTCACTGATAGAAAATTCTTGCTCTGCTCATTCAACAGATCTTTATAGAAACCATTTCTAAGTTCCAAATCTGGACCTCACTTCTGGGGACAAGCCAGATGGGGTCCCTGCTCACAGGAAGCTCCAGTTTAGGGGAGGGGGGCAGATGACAAAGAGTATACAAATGGTAATGAGATGGTTTCGGCTAATAAAAAGTGCCAGGGAAGAAAACGATGTGATAATGAGGAAGCCTCTAGCAGGCAAAGGTGGTCAGCCACGGGGATGCTGAGGGCAGAGGCTCTGAGGGCAGTGGGCCTAGGAAGGCTGGCTGGGTAGAGCAGTCTGTTGGAATGAACTTTTGCCTCAACTTTACCGAGGAGGGAGAAGAAATGGGGACTCACTTTGCAAGAAAAACTTTTTAGGGCAAAAACTGTTACCACCTCCATTAGTAACACATACTTTCTTTTTGTTTTTTTAAGGATTTTATTTATTTACTTTTAGAGAGAGGGGAAGGGAAGGAGAAAGAGGGAGAGAAGCATCAATGTGTGAGAGATACATCAATCAGTTGCCTCTTGCATACCCCCAAGTGGGGACCTGGCCCGCAACCCAGGTATGTGCTCTGACTGGGAATCGAACTGGCTACCTTTTGGTTCAAAAGCTGATGCTCAGTCCACTGAGCCACACCAGCCAAGGCACAACACAAACTTTCTATCATCACCCCAGCTTCTTCCTACGTAGCCACTTCTTGCCTCCTACATGCTAATCTTTCTGCCCAGCATGCCCTTCCACCCCCACTCTGGCCCTGGCAAACTCCTACTTAACCACTGAGATCCAGCTCAAAATTCCCTCCTCTGAGAAGCCTTCCCAGATTCCCACCTGTGGGCAGAAGTAGCTGCTTCTCCCTGTCCTCCTCTGCCAGGTGCTTCTCCCATCCCTCACAGCGGCATTAAGAGAGTGGGCTTCAGAGGCAGACCCAGCCTGGCTCTACCTCACCAGCTGTGTGACTTGGGGTCTTCATTCCCAGGGCTGCTCTAACTAAGTACAGCAAACTGGGTGGCTTAAAATAACAGAAATTCATCGCCGCATAGTTCCAGAGGCCAGAAGTCTGAGATCAGGGTGTTGGTGGTGTTGGGGCCCTAGGGAGACCTTGTCTCACGCCTTTCATCTGGCTGCTGGTGACAGCTAGCAGTCTTCGGCCTTCGGGCACTTCACTCCAATCTCTGCCTGTGACTTCACATGGTTGTCTCCTCTCTGTGTCTCCCCTTCTTATAAGGACACAAGTCATGAGGGCTTAAGGACACACTTGACTCCAGTGTGAACTCATTCTAATTTGTCTAATTACATCTGCAACAACCGAAGTTCCAGATAAGTATGCATTCTCAGATCCTCGGGGTTAGGACCTCAACATGCCTTTTCGGGGAATCACAATTCAACCCATAACACCTGGGTAAGTTTAAAGTGTAACCTCCTCTCTGAAACACACTAAAAAATATGTCTTCCTCCTAAAGTGAGGATCAAATGAACTAACGGGCATCCGTCTACCATGGCACATTGCAGGCCTTCGCAAAGATGGCCGCTAGGGTGAATACTAGCTGGCCAGCCCACCATGAGTTCTGCCAGGCAGAGACCACGTCTTATTGCTTTTTCGTTTTCATCCGTGTCTAGCACAAAGTGTGAGCTCAAAGATTTCTCCCGTCTGAAGGAGCAGCTGCCATTTTGAAGGCAGTGTTAAGATCAAAGGAAGGATTTTGAACATTTCTTTTCCTGTTAAAGAAAACATGTTGGGAGAAGAATTAGGCAATGGTTCAAACTTTCTTGGATTAGTTCTTAATATGCTCTAGACACCGAGGAACTATTTCAAAATTTGTTAAATTATTAAATCAAGAAATGCTTCCAGCCCTGACTGGTGTGGCTGAGTGGATTGAGTACTAGCCTGCGAACCAAAGGGTCACTGGTTCAATTCCCAATCAGGGCACATGCCTGGGTTGCAGGCTGTGTCCCCGGCAGGGGGCACTTGAGAGGCAACCACACATTGATGTTTCTCTCCCTTTCTATCTCCCTCCTTTTCCCTCTCTAAAAATAAATAAATAAAATCTTTAAATTAAAAAAAAAAGAAATGCTTCCAAATTTTATCTCAAACTATCTTCAAATTATTCTCAAAGACCTTTTGCAAATTCTATGAAGGGCAGGGAGAATTACTGTTCATTGATCTCTTAATTATGCTCATCCTAAGTACCGTGTCAGTCCTGGCGAAAATCTATGAGGTAGCCATGCTGCGTTTTTTATGTTCATTGGGGCCCTTCATGCAATCAATGTGATTGGTCCATTTACGTACATTTGTAAAATGCTTTAGAGCATAATTTTATGATTTTAAGTGATTATTAAGGTTCCTAGTTCTTTGCTGTGATGATATCTCCAGCGATATCAGCGTTTTGGATGCCACACTCTGACATCAGAATGGAACCTCCAACTGCGGTGTTATTTTTATGGAGAAAATGTGATTTGCTTCACAATGAGTCATTTTATGCTTAGTTATCAGGGATGGAAAGTGGAGAAAGCTATCGATTCTCCTTGAAAACTTGATTCCACCCCCCTCCTTTCTCACCTGCCTACTCTCCACTCCTGCCTCGGCCTGTCCCTAATTACCTGGACTAGGACATGTCTCAACCCATCCTAAGCGGGAGCTCTTTGCAGACAGGTTTCTACTTTTCTGTTACATTCCTCCTGGGGTCAGTTTCTAACAAAGCATGCGCACAGAGTGGGCTGATTAAAGGTGGGAATTTTAGCTGATGACTTGTTATATTATTGCATATCCCCAGAAAAGTCAGTCCATAGAAATGTGTATATAATATATATTACACATATAAACTATCCTATGTACAGCTTATATGTTTGTATAGCTAATACACATATGTGAATATATACGTGTATGCGCGCTATTGTAGCTAAAATGTGCCATTTTTCTGGCACGTGCATAAAGGAAGGACACACGGGAACAGCATGGGGTACATGCAGGGAAATGAATGCTTGGGGGACTGGGTGAGGAGAGCGGTCCTCGCATTCCATTCAGGCTTCTTTTTAAGGTTTTATTTATTTATTTTTAGAGAGAGGGGAAAGAGAGGGAGGGAGACATTGGCCCGCAACCCAGGCATGTGCCCTGACTGGGAATCGAACCCACGACCTTTGGATTTGCAGGCTGGCGCTCAGTCCACTGAGCCGCACCAGCCAGGGCTCCATTTAGACTTTTTGAATCATGTGAATTGCCTCCTATTCCCCGCCCCCAAAAATATTTTAGATGGATCTATGTCCATAGCCAATAGGCAGATGCACATTTTTTGCCCTTGCTGGTATGTTGCTTCCTAAAGCCTTACCCTCTGTATTTCAAGGGTGCACATATAACTTCTCAGTGAGATCGTAAACTTCTAGGAGTCCAGGATCACTCCTTTCACTTAGTTTCTATCTTCCAGCATCCCAACTAAGCTTCCTGCTGAGTCCCCAGGGTTCCTTGTGACAGAGTCCACTACCTTCGCATTCATCTTCTGTGTCGTCAGCAAACAGTGGTGAGCTGCTTCTAGGAGCCCGGGAGCCCGCGATGGATGGAAAGTAAGACCCGCCCTCCAAAGCAAGGGCAGAGGGAGGGGTGGGGGTGGGACAGACTCAGGGGCCGCCATTCACCATAGAGTGGCAACAGCTCCAAAGGCAATATTAATCCAATGTCACGGGAGGGGCGGGGCAGGAAACTCAGAGTATAGGCCTCACAGATGGGGTACTATTTTTTTAAAGATTTTATTTATTTATTTTTAGAAAAAAGGGAAGGGAGGGAGAAAGAGAGAAACGTCAATGTGAGAGTGAAACATCTGTGGGTTGCCTCTTGCACGTACCCCAACCGGGAACCAGCTGCAACCCAGGCATGTGCCCCGACCAGGAATCGAACCGGTGACCTTTGCTTTGAGGGATGACGCTCAACCAAGTGAGCCATGCCAGTCAGGGCCGGATGGGGCACTTTTGAGCTGATTCTTGAAGAATAGAGGATTCAAGTGGAAAAAAATAACAACAACCTTCACCCGAAGGGTGCATTCTCCCAAATAGCTGTAGCAGAAAGGCTATGAGCACGCGCGGTCGACCACCTGGGTTTGGAAGCCCAGCTCTGCCACTTACTAGCTGCAGGCCTCTAGACGAGTTATTTAGGTTGTTTCCTTATCTGTCAAATAGGAAAACAGTAGTTCCTTCCTCCCAGGTTGTGTGAAAATTAGATAAATGCTTGCAAAGGACTTCACACAGGGCCTGGCACAAAGTAAGCGCTTAGCAAACCTTAGCCATGATTGTCCGCTGTACCTGACCCGTGACGAAGAAGGCATCTTCAAGGGCTGAGTCCCAGTTAGAAATCCGGGCAGTTCCAGGCTTGCCGCCCTTCCCTGGCCCAAGGCCTCCTTGTGCGTCCAGTGCACTGCAGTTCCCAGGTATAACCTCGCCGCCTCGGGCGGATTTTTGGTTTCAAGTGTGGAGAGAAAATGCTGAGTCACCCGGGAGACAAGAAGAAGACTGAGTCTGGGGGCGGTCCTCAGCATGGAGACCTGGGGTTTGGGGATGTGGGGGCATCAGGCAGAAGGGGGGATGCCCAGGAGCCTGTGTCAGTGGGAACGCAGCACTCAGCAGTGGCAGAGACAGACCTGTGCTCTTTTGATCCTGTAGGAGGGGGTAGCTGTTACAAAGGCAAAGGGCAGGAGCTCTTTGTGGGGGATGGTCCCCAGGTAGTGGGTCTGCCTAACCCTGGGCCCAGGCTTTCTTATAAAGAGTCTGATCTACTTTACTCAGGAAGCTCACATGGATGAACTCCTTGGACACAGCAACTGTTAAACCCTTTCTCTCTCTCTCTTTCTTCTTTTTAATAGTCATTTTCTTTCATTTTTGATTGGTTTTTAGAGAGAGGAAGGAAGAGAGAGAAAGAGAGAGAGAGAGACATCCACCTGTCATTCCACTCATTCATGCATTCATTGGTAGATCCTTGCATGTGCCCTGACCAGGGCTTAAACCCACAACCCTCGTGTATGGGGATGATGTTCTAACCACCGGAGCTGTCCGGCCAGGGCTGTTAGAGCATGTCTCAGAGGTGAAGGGAGCTGTGAAATTCACTCTCCTGGTTCTCGCCAGAAAGGAGGGACGGCCTTGACCAGTGTGGCTCAGCAGGTTGGACATTGTCCTGCAAACTGAGTCACCGGTTCAATTCCTAGTCAGGGCACATGCTTGGGTTTCGTGCCAGGTCCCCAGTTGGGGACATGAGAGAGGCAGCTGATCAATATTTCTCTCTCACATCCATGTTTGTTTCCCTCTCTTCCCCTCTCTCTAGAGATAAATAAATAAAAGCTTTAAAAAATAATAAATAAATAAAAAAGAAAGGAGGGATGAGAGCGGCCTGCCTTAGGGCTGAGGGACAAACCTCTGGGCCTTGACCCTCTCACGCTCCTATACCTGTCACCACCTCTGGGTCTAGAGGTTGGCGACAGGGTTCCAATAAAACAGCACAGAGGCGGCACCAGAAATTAATTGTCCCTCGGTGGTTGGAAGGTTTAAAAAAGCCGCAATCTTGAGGTGCTCCAGGATGTAACATGGAGCGTTCGTTCCTGGGCTTGAAGTGATTTGCCATTGGCTGGTGTTGGATACCAACCTGTGTGAGTGAGGTCCAGGAAAGTCTGGTAAAGTAGTAAATAACAATTACTGTACTAGCTACAAAGAACATCGTAGTTTTAAAAGTTCTTCAACAATTTTTGCCCTTCTAATTATCTCTGGAGATCAATTCATTTACTCAGCCAGTATTTACTGAGCGTCCACAACGGCCAGGGCGATGCTAGGCCCTGGGGATGTAAGCGTGAACACAGAGATGTAGCCCACGGCCTCAAGGAGCTTTGCGTGTGGTGGGAAGGCCAGAGAGATGAGTCCATGCACCAGCCTGCTGTGAAGGAAGAGGAGCCCGGGGAGAAGCCCTTACCCACAGGGTGTCCCACCTGCGGCCCTGGAGGGCTGTGAACGCGGCCCAACACAAAATTGTAAATTTACTTAAAATATTATGAGGGTGTTTTTTTTGTGATTACATGTCACCATGTATTCAATATGTGGCCTAAGACAACTCTTCCTCTTCCAGCGAGACCCAGAGACACCAAAAGGCTGGACACCCCTGGTGGGAGTTTCTGAACATGTTTTTTTTTATCCTCATCTAAGGACATTTTTTCATTGCTTTTGTTGTTGTTGTTGTTGTTTTCCTAAGAGAGAGAGGAAGGAGGCAGAGAGAAACATTGATGTGAGAGAGAAATGTCAATCAGCTGCCTTCCTTACGTGCCTCGACTGGGGAATGAACCCACAACCTAGGTTTGTGCCCCAACTGGGAATTGGACCAGTGACCCTTTGGTTACTGGACGATGCTCCAACCAACTGGGCCACACCAGCCAGGGCTGAATCTGGAAGTTTATCCAAGACCCTGAGCCACATGGTTATCAGGATTCTTTCCAATTTGAGATTTTGGGACTTCCCACGTGGCCTCTCAGAAAACCACTTGTGAGTGTAGGAGGCAGGACGTGGCACTATTTGGTCTTCGGCACCCACAGCCACCCTTGCGCAGGCTGGCCCTTTCCTAGCCGTGGGCTCCACTCTGTCCCTCTGCTGCACAGAGGCGGGTCACATACACCGGCTGTGCAGAGTGGAAATGTTATCGAAAGGCCCTGGTGACAGGGAAGAACAATGCTTCAGAGGTTAATGAAGTCATGGGAACCTTGGTGCCAGATCCCAGCCCGTCTCGCGGCTGCTGTCGGTCTGCATCTGAGCCAGCGTGTTTACCTTTGTGGGCCTGCAGCCCTGCACCCACGGGTCCTAGCAGGGCTGCAGTGGTTTTACTCACTCTGTAGAGAGGAAGGACAGCTGGGCTAGACACCTTTCCTGTAGACCGAAGGCCCCCTAAATGGAGTGTGTCCCCCAAGAGCAGAAGCAATAACAGGGTTGAATACACCTGGGTTTTCCGAATCAAGCTCTGCAGCAGAGTGAATAAAAACCATTAAAAATACCAACCAATCAAGGCGGTTTGGAAGACCTGCGGGCACGTGAAAAGTAGGTTCAGGGGCAGTGCTATGGAAACACGGGGGTTGATTCTGCATTTCTGCTTTTGAGGTGGAGCGAGTACGCTCACGACGTGAAGGATCCAGTGATGAAAGGAACACTCCTTGTGTGTTCAACTTCAATGCAAGGTATGGGCTACCGCTCGTGCGTATTGTATAGTGAAGTTTCAGTAACTGAAAACGGGAATTCCACGTCAATTTTTAAGTTGGGCTTTTTGGGGGTTCCAGGGAAGTGTGGGAGGGGTTGAGTGGCTAAAGCAATAATTTCTTGAATTGAGAAAAGCACTTGTCATCTGTTTCATCCGCTCTCCATGTTTTAGATTGCTCCGAGAGGCAGACATTTCACCTTAACCGTGTTTATGAGAGCAGCAGGCAAAATGATGATGCAATGAATATCGCTGGTCATTCACACATCTATTCGCCCTCTGCAGAGTGCAGCTGTGTATGGTTTTAGGAGTGGGGCTGCTGGGTTTGAATCCTGACTCCACTACTTCATAGCTGTGTGAACTTAGACCAGTGATTTCACTTCCCCAAGTGACTCGGTTTCCTTGTTAATAAAATGAGGTTAATAACAGACTGCATGGAGTTGTTGAAAAGACTAAATGAGGCTTTGTATGCACACACTTTGCTCATGCTAGCACATACAGCGTAGTAAGGATCAAAGAACTCTAGACATTGTTCACCTCATTTGTATTATCAGATGCCAACTATTTAGCCACGCTGAGTACGGGATGGACACAAATGAAGTGAGGCTCTTGCCCTCAAAGAAAGAACCCGAGGTCTGTATGTGCATGTAACTAACAGGAGACACTTGAAGTCCGACAACGAATTAAGGCAGGAACCCGAGGCAAGGGAACCCGAGCAGGAGATATGACTGTGGCCTGAGAGGTAGGGGCCAGATCAGAACAGTCTGTACAATATCTGAGCCTTCAAACACTATGACGGGTAGAAAGTAGCTTAACTCCAGGCACAAGGAGAAACAAAGGCAAAGACTCAGGGGAAACAGAGATTGTCAGAGTTGAATCTAAAGCACGGTCTCTCTCTCAGTGAGAAAAGAGATTTTCCAGCTTCTTGTTGGGTCAGAATTTGGAGACTTTGAATGCCGTGCTCAGTAATTTGGGCAACAGGATAGCAGACAAGAGTTTGAGCAGGTGAGGGAGAGGATCCCATCTGACTCTGAGGACAATATCCTGGTGGCAGGTGGAGGGAAGGCAGGAGAGGAGGGAGAAGAGGGTGCCAGATGCAGAGCAGGGGCGGGGCGGTGGGTGGGGGGCGCTGCCGATGGTACAGTGGAGAACCACACACAGCCCTTTCCTCAAGGAGCCCGGAGCTCGCTGAAGAGACTGCCCATGGGCATGTCAGCATCCACGTAACAAAGCCACTTCTACCCTCGGGGGGATGCCAGGGAAATTAAGTTTTGTTTTGTCATCTGCCAAATGAGTTAAAGGTCATGTCCAGTATTTACCTCTCCAGATCTATGAGGGTTCAATCACGTTAGGAAAGTGAAGTGTTTGGCACGTGCCCACAATTTAAGCATAGCTCCACGCAATACCACTGAAGCACACATTCTGGCCCCTGCCAGCCTCCAGGGTGCAAGAAGCTAATTGCAAGCTGTGTTTATTGTCCCAGGCGAAGGAATGCGGGGGATGGTCAGGGGCTAAATGGCAGATGAGACAGGAAAACAGGTTGGGGAGTAGGCATCAGGAAGACTGAGCTGAAGCTGATGCCTCCGTCTTCTTTCATTTCAACTTAATTAGCAATGGACCCCTATCTCCTCCCCACCAGGTCCCTCTCCCTGATTCCCTTCCTTTGCTCCTGCCATGGGACCTGTGGCTTTTGAGTTGGGGGATGGACAGCCTGGCACACAGATGCATCAGTGCGGATAATCCTGATGGGGAGGCAACGGGCTGTGTCTGGAGTTCTAGACTCGTTCTGGAACCAACAGTGTGTACAAGCTGGATGAGCGAGGACAAGTCAGCTCAACTCTCCAGGCCTCATTTTCTTACCATGCAACGAGAGCACTGGGCCAGTGATCTCTCATATCCACTGAGCCCCACGCTGTCTCTGATTCTGAGGTGTTTGGGAATTCCAAGGCTCAAGGTTAGGTGCTAGGCTGCATCCTGAGGGCCCTGGTAGAGGCAGTTCCACTGCATGTGATCGGGAGGGACAAGCTGATTTTCCACCCTGGGAAAACCTCTGTACCTGCGGCTCTGGGGCACAGCCCGCTCCTCTGACCCAGAACTCGAGGCTGTCGGGGAAGGAGAGCGCCCGCTGAAGAGCGGCAGTGGTTGAGAGCCAGGAGGGAAGAAAGCACTAGGAAGGTGTGGGCAGTGGAGCAGTTCTGCTGACACAAGAATATTACCTTCCACTTATTAAGCTGGTCAGCTAGGCATCGTGTACTCCCTCACATTCCCATAGTGATTCTACAAAATTGAGGTTGTTAATTATTTTCTAGGAGGCTGCAGCTCCGAGAGGTTAAGTCAAAGCCCGAGGTCACACAGCTACTATATGCTGACCCACTGGCGGATTCACTCCAAGGACGATTCTCATCTGCCACGACAAGCAGTGTCTCACCCTCATATCATTAGAGGTGGCTTCTTTGGCCTGAGGTCAGTCCTTGTCTCTCTGCGTTGCATCCTGTGTCCTGTAACTTCTTCCTTTCCACGGGCCTCTCCTCCTTGGCCCACGATCATGGATGCTTCTCTCATTTTAAAACAAATCCACACACACAAACCTTTCCCCCATGTTTTCCCTCCTTCCTCTCATATCCACGCCTGATGCCTCCGCTGCTCCATCTCCAGTCACTCCCCCAAGTCACTGCCCATCACTGAAGTCACTCGGGGTAAAATTCCCAAGGATGCTTTCACTGTCAGGCTCAAGTCATTAGGTTTCAGTGCTTGCAGCAGGTGACACTCGTGACCACCCCCTTCGTACAAAGATATTCTTCTCCCTCTGTTTCCAGTCACCCTTCTCTCTTGGTTACCTCCTATGCAGCCCCCCTCCATCTCCACCTCCTCAGATCATTCTGTAAATTTTTAAGTATAATTATTTTTTAAAGATTTGTATGTATTGATTTGAGAGAGAGGAAGGGGGATTTGAGAGAGAGGTGGGAGGGGGGGAGAGAGAGAGAGAGAGAGAGAGATTGATTTGTTGTCCCACTTATCTATGCATTCTTGGTTGATTCTTGTATGTGCCCTGACCAGGGATTGAACCTGCAACCTTGGCCTATTGGGATGATGCTCCAACCAACTGAGCTACCCAACCAGGGAGATTCTGCCTCCAGTCTCATCTCTACTGCGGAGTATTCCAGGCTATCACCTACATTCATGGCTGCAAGCCTCGCCTGCACATTGATGGCTCTCCGATTTTTATTTCCAGTCCTGATCTCAGGTTTGAGCTCCAGTGTCACAGATACAACTTCTAGACATGGCCCCTGAGTGACCCAGGGGTCTTTAGGGTCAACATGTCCAAAATTGGACGGACAATTTTCTTCTCCCCAACGTGCCTCTCTTCTTATGACCTCGATCCCACTTAGTGACACTCGGCCTTGGCACTCAGGGTGATGTGCCCAGTAACCCAAGTGGGAAACCTGGATTCCGAGACACCCATCATGCCTTGTGCCCTCAAAACAGCACATGCCACGTCCACACCCAGTAGATCCCTAAGTCCTTCTGCCCCTCAGTGCCCCTTCTTTCCCACCACCACTGAACTTGGGCCCCTCAGTCTCTCCCAGTGCTGGGCTCACCTTCAGTCTCGATCCTTCAGTCTAATGCAGGCAGAATGATGTTGCTCAAATGGAAAGCTGGTGTTTTCTCTGCCAGCTTATGACCCTTCAGGGGGTCTCCCCTGTCTCAGGCTCTCACCCCATCCACCTCTCCAGCCTCATTGTCTATCACTCTCCACAAACCCTACATTCGGCTTAGGGCAAAAATCGCTGTAGTTCTCGGCACCCCTCTTCACTGTCACGTGTTGTTCCACCTACGTGAATGCCTTTCCTTTTGCTCTTCCCCTGGTGAAGTCTTACTCCTCTCCCAAGTCCCCGGTGCCCCCTCAGAAGCCTTCCCTGACCTCCCCAGGCCACACTGAGCCTGTCTTGCTCTGCTTCCCACGTGCTTGCTCCCAACACCGTTACAGCCCCTAAGGCATTCTGGCTGTGTTGGCTACCGGTGGTGCTTCTCCTGGAGAGGGAGGGGCTGTGCCATCCGTGCTTGAATTCTCAGCACTGTGCACAGCACCTGGTATACTACGTTAGAGAAGATGTTGTTAAATAATAATACGCAAATGCATGACTTTGGGGAGAGGCGCCCCGCCTGGACCCCAGCTGATATTCACAGAACCGTACGACTTGTCAGTCAGAGATAAAGCCCAAGCTTGGAGATAAAATCCAGCCACTTCTTTTGTCTACTCAGCCCTTGCACATTGACCACCTTCTTGGGGTCAGGCACCACTGTACTGGGCACTGAGATTCCAAGATGAAGGAAACACTGCTCCAAGCTCCCGAGGAACTCAGGGGTTAGAAAACCCAAGTGAGCCCTGGCTGGTGTGGCTCAGTGGGTTGATTGCCGGCCTGGGAACCCGGGGGCTGCTGGTTCCATTCCCAGTCAGGGCACATGCCCGGGTTGCTGCCTGGGTCTCCAGTTGGGGGCCCGTGTGAGGCAACCACACATTAAGGTTTCTCTCCCTCTCTTTCTCCTTCCCTTCCTCTCTCTTAAAAATAACTAAATATATAAAATCTTTAAGAAAAAAAAGAAAACCAAAGTGAGAGCATCCTTAGCACCTTATGAACGGGTGCTGTGGCTTCAGGATGAACAGATGTTTTTGTCTTCTACTGGGGGTGTGGTATTTAGAGGTTCTGTCCCACCTCTCAGTGTATGTGTTGTGACTGGGAATTAAATTTGGGATGAGGATAAAGAGGACTTCTCCAAACCTGCATGCACCTAGGGATGTGGTCAGCACCATCACCCAACTGTACGCAGAGCTGAGAATTCATGGCCCTGACTTTCGCAGGGACCGTGGGAAAAACCACTTCAAACCGTGTGCCACGGGCTCCTGGATCACCTCCCAGTGGGCATTCCTATCCACATCGGTGTCTGCATCCCTCCATATGCTGTGCTGTGCTGTGCTATTCTGGGTGGTCTGGGGAAACAGGATGAATCAGACAGACCCCACCTTAAGAAGCTTAAAATCTTCTAGGGGAGCTGATTCATACATTCATATAATCAAAATGGGATCAATCCCTGAAGGATTGTGGAATAGCATCTATAAAGTGCTTTGAATTGCAACTAGAAGCTCAGGTGTTCTGGACCCCTGAGGTTGCTAGAGGAAGTGAGATGTGAAGTAGGGCCAACGACACAGGCCAGTTCCCTGAGAACAGATCTGCACCCTGGCCACAGGTGACCCCTAACCCACACCTCATTCCCGAAAGCCCCACTGTGCATAAAGGAGGGGCTGTTGGATACTGGCGGGAGGGTTCTGGAGCAACTCTAATTTTGATGGGTCTTCACCTACAAAGAGCATCCTGGTTTCCAGCGCCTGGATGCCTACTCTCACCTTATTTTGCACTATCTGGTAACAGGACCGATCCCAAATGGTGCCACTTTAAAGTGCTCCAAGTTTTGAAATATACATATTCTCCCTTTACAAAGTTAACATGCTTCCCCAAGTTTTTACAGAAATAGATTCATCGAGAGCAAAACCTGTTCAAATCAGACAGCACACGATAATACATTTTTTTAGATGGTATCTCACTGTAGTTTTTTTTTTAATTACTTTATTGTTGTTGATAATACATTTTTTTAATGCTCCGTTTTTAAGAGCACGCTTGGTTTCAGACAAACAAGCCTTTTGTTTACCTAGATATTGGGAGAACAGTACTAAAAACATCAAAGACACACCTCCCACAGTTTTATAGGGAACACCCTCTGTCTTTCCCATATGCGGCGTGGAAAACGGGGCCAGAACGATCCTGCAGAAACTTCCTGATGAAAACAGCCGGGTCAGCCATTCCCAAGCTTGCGCCCCGGCTGTGCCGGACCCGCGGCCAGGGTTCCAGCGCTTCCTTCGCGGCTCCAGAGACGACGTGTCTCGGGCAGCGCTGGCGTGCAGCCGACCTGAGGGGCTCAAGGAGTCCGCGGTCCATTGGCACCGGCCGGGTCCTTGGGGACACCCCAGACCCATCTGGCAGAAAGACTCCAGAGTATCAGCCCAAAGAGTCACGTGAGCCAAATCCGGGTTAATCATCCTTCCCGCTCTAGGTCCGCCCCCGCTCCCTTTCCCCCCTTCCTCCCCCTACCCCCTCCCCGCACCTGCGCCACCACTGCGCTTCCTCTGCAGGAGGCTGCGCGATCTGCATATTCCCCCAACCGCCGCCAGCAGCTTTCGGAAAAAAAAAAAGAGAGAGAGAGAGGGGTGCTTCTTTGTTCTTTCACCGTGTTAACTCCGTTAATGGGATTCAACTCCCATCCCCGTCCCAAGTTTGCAAATTTCTCACCAGGATATGGAGAACTGGCCGCTTCATTACGGAGATTTTCTGTGCTCCTGGCCCTGTACTAAACGCTCTGCCCGCATCATCCTAGTTAATCTTAGGGCCACCCACCCCCTGAGGTAGGTGTTGTAGTCCCGGTATTGCAGATGCAAAGGACCGAGGTACATAGATGAACTTGCCCAGGGTCTTAAATGGCACAGCTGGGTTTCGAGACCAAGTCAGCTTTTATCTCAGAGCCCTAAATCGTTATTGCTGTTCTTTATTGAGAGAGTAAGAACAATAGTTTTTAGAAAGAAAAATAGAGAACACTTACTGAGAAGTTACTACTTGCCTGATACTGTGCAAGCGTTTCTCCAAACCGCTGCTCTCAGAGGCAGGTCGGCCACTCGCCGGTTATGTAATCTCCAGCAAGTTCCTTAACCTCTTTTGGACTCAATTCCCTGTCTGCAAAATGAGGCTGGAAATATGGATGTTGTGAAGAGTAAATGAATTAGTATACGTAAAGCTCTTTGGCACATATTAATCCCTCAAAAATGCCTTATTTTTACCATCACCTCCATTTCACAAGTAAGAAAGCCAGGCTTGGAAAGATTAAGCAACTAATTAGTCCAGATTGCCCGGTGCACGCACTGTGCAGCACAGACCTGCTCAGAAGTCCTGCGGGGCGCGGGCTCGCCCCCAGGTGACTTGCACCTGGCAGGTGGGAGACATGCTTCCTGAGCATTGCAGAACGCGCTGCTGCCTGGAGGTTCCAAAGGTCTTCAGCGGACACACAGGGCTGGGGGCTCCCTTTGCTCCGGATATGGGCGTGCGAGGGCATGGGCGGTGTGAGGGTCTGGCGGGAACCCACCAAAGCAAGGCAGGAGACACTTGTGAGCCCGAGGCAGGGAGCGGTCCAGGGTGGAGACCCCCCCACCGCCTCGCACACACACTGACACCCCTGCCCGCAACCCCCCAACCCACCCCCACCTTCGCGCTGGCGTATGCGCGCGCGCGCGCGCGCACACACACACACACACACACACACCACTCCAGCCCGCACTGCCCCCCACCCCAGCCCGTTCCCGCCGCGCTCCCGCCGCGCTCCCCCGCCCGCTGCTCTCCAGGGCGGAGTTTCCTCCTCTGCTCATTGTTCGCAGCCCAGCGCCCGCCCAGCCCTGCCCGGCCCCGCCGCCGCCAGCGCGCTCCAGGGGGAGGGGGCGGGGGCCGGCGCGGACAGGACGGGAGTCTCCGCAGCCGCCCGCCGGGCCGCAGCCGCGCAGACACCGCCCGCGACGCAGCCGCCTGCGGCTCCTCCACCGCCTGGCTCGAGCCCCAGCCGGCTCTGCAGCAGCGGCCGCGAGAAGAGGCCACCAGTGAGCGACTCGGGAACACCGGGTCACCGCCCGGCCGCCGCAGCCACCGCCAGGCCTCCGCGAGCTGCGCCCACGCTCTCACCGCTCGGGCTCTCGGAGCCTCAGCCAACCTCGCAGCCACCTGCTCTGGGCCCGGGGCCAGGACACGATGAGCTCCGCGCTGGCCCTCTCGGCGCTGCTGCTGCTGCTGCCGCCGCTACCGTCGCTCTCCCAGAATGGTGAGTGATGGCCCGGGCCCCGCTGGGACCCCCGTGCCCATGTGCCCCCGGCAGGGCGGGCCTGCGGTGAAGCCCGCCGCGCCCCAAGGCCGGACCCGAGCAGCCCCTCCGCCCACCTCCCGCCGGGGCCGCGCGTGGAGTCTGACCTTGCACCATTCACGCCCGTTCCAAATCCGAGAACCCGCAGGTGCTGGGCCCCGAGCGTGGATTGCATCTGGTCTGCATTCGGGTGGAGTGGGCAGCGGACTGCACCGGGCAGACAGAGGAGCGCTGGCGCTCGATGGGTCTGTGGGCCGAGAGCGGGAACTTAGGGCGCCCCGCGGCTCCAGGCTTCCAGGGGCCCCTCAGGGTTTGATTGCTCCTTTACTCCGAGTTGGAGGGGTTGAGGGGCCGTATTATGTGATCGTTGATTCCAGGCAAAACGGCACTCCGAGCGCTCCTGAGAAAGTTCCCGAAGCAGATGACAAGCCTCCACTTCAGTGTATTACTTGATGGCAAAGAGGTTTTTCCGGGCAGTGTGTGCAGGCTCAGTCCACCGAGCCCGTGCTGGGGCAGGTGCAGGGGAAATAAGTACACCGTCCACAGTCCCAGAGTCACCTGAGGTCCCTGCCTCCATTTCACCAAAGGATCCCTTCTTAGCTCATGGCCAGGACACTGAGGCCCCTGTCCAGCCCCTGGGTATGAACGGGAACTTTCTCATGCCGCGTGGGCTGCACTTTAGAAATACCTCCATTTTCCTTGTAAAGGTGAAATGTTACCCTTTGGGGAGGACAGGCGGTGGCTGCGAATGCTGTCAGAGCAGGTGGAAGTTCCAGAGCCCCTGGAACAGCTGGAGTCGCAGCCACAGACAGAGGTGCTTATCTTTCTTGCCCAACTGAGCAGGAGTCTGCAGTGAGAGAGGGGGATGTTCCCTCCCTAGGGTCAGGAGGACCGGTGAGAGCCCATGCAGGGAGGGGACCCTGGGGTTGGCAGGTGCTGGCGTTTGGGATGAAACGCTCAGAGGGAGCGTGGACTGGGAATGACAGTATAGTCTCCTCTCTGCATCTGCACCCCAGGGAACCTTTGGTGATGGGGAAGGGCCGGAGCTCAGAGCGCCCTCCGTGGGCAGCCCTGAGGTTCCACCAGCCTGGCCCGAAGGGGAAGGGCACTCCCAGGGCGTGAAGGGTGTGCCTGGAAGAGGGGCACATTGTGAGGAACGTCCGAACAGCTCGGAGGATGGCAGTCTCTGAAGGCTTGCACTCTGGCAGGGCTGAGAAGGTGCTAGAGAAAGTGCTGTCATCAGCCCTGCCCTCAGGCCAGCAGACTTCAGCAGGGGCCTTGGCAAGCGCTCATTCTGTAAGGAGCCTCTTAGCGCCACCCAGAAGGGAGAAAGGGCGATGGGAATGGGCAACTTCCCGGTGCTCACAGCTTACAGAGGCTGGGCTTTGAGTAGAGGGTGCGGGTTGAGGGACAAGACCTCCACCCTCTTGCTCTGAGAGGAGGGGCTCTGGAGCCACCTATGGGAAAAGCTGCCAGCCCAACTGCCGGCTTCAAGGCTGGACTGTGGTCCCTGGGCTCTGGGCACTGTCCGGAAACCCTGTCTCTTGCAGGAGGCCAGCCTCAAGCCTAGCATGGGGCATGGTAGGAGTGTGATAAGCCGTCAACAAAAACCAACCAGAACCTCCCCCCGCCCCCAGCAGCAAGTCACTTGGCCTTTCCAAGTTCCCCCCAAATGCTATTATTAGAACATGCAGTGATAATAAGAAATGCTTTGAAAAGTGTACATCAGCAAGGGATTATTATGGTTGTTATTTGCAGACATAGAGGCCAGAAAAGGCTGAGGGGCTACAGGCCCAGTGTTTAAGTGACTAGAAGGGGTCAGTAAGGACCGTTTCATCTCTGCCCTGCTGAAGGTGTGGCCCCCTGGGCCACAGTCATCAGGGATGGTGTGATCCCCAAAAGTGCTGGCATCCTGCAATTGAGTTCTAAACACACACAGGCTTATAGTGTGAGTCTCCTTGACAAAGGGATTATCCCTGGTCAGGTCCCTGGGAGCCTGCCCTCTTAGACAGCAGGTCGAGCAGCCTGCGGCATAAACAGCATTGCACCCGGGGGCCTGACAGTGTAGGAGATCCCTTTCTGGTGCTGTTTGGTTCGGTACTCATTTGGTTGAATCACATGGCCAGACGTACCTCTGAGCCTCGCTTTCCTAATCTGTAAAATGGTAACAAATCTCTAACCTGCAGGTTGCTGTTGCAGGGCTTACGTGATAAGCCTGACATTGTGCCCAACTCTTGCGGTCAGAGTTGGGAAATCTTAGCTATCACGATTAATAAAGCAAGTGCACACTGGGTGCTTGGTTGGCTTAAGGCGCCCCCAGCCTCAGGAGTCTGCTCGTGTGTATGTGTGTGTGCCCATCCATGTGGTAATAAAAACTGAAACCTGGTGTGGAAGAGGGAGGCTTGTTTAAAGAAATGCTAAGATTTGGGAAGAGGTGACCAAAGGCAAAGCCCCCTGAAGCAGGTGGGGGCTTCTGTGGAGGATTTTAACATAGAAGGGCCAGGGGGTGGGGTGGGGGATGGACGATCTCCTAGAGCAGCTGAGACCCACTGAAATGCAGGGTGCAGGCTAGCACAGGCTCGAGGCTGGGGTCGTAATGAGGCTCTTGAGAGGGGGTCAGTGAGCTGTAGAAAGGTTTTGAGGAGGGGCAGGTGGAGGGGAGTGGATGCTTCTAGCATGGTGCTGCTTGGGATGGCTTTGAGGCTGGAGTGAGCAAGAGTAGGGGGTGGGGCAGACTGGTCTCAGCAGGTCTGAGAAGAGAGGGGGTAAGGGACAGGCTGGGGAGGAAGGAAACGACTGGGGGTTACCAAGGCACAAGGTGGCAACTGGGCCAGGACTGTGGGCTGTGGCCACCCGGGAAAGGGCAGAGGAGGGGAGCTTGGCATGCCTAGGCTGGTTCTCCGGGGGTGGCCCTGGGCCTGGAGAGGGCAGGGCACAGAGGTGGAGAGACGGGGCAGTGTGGAGGCTGCACCCTACCTACCTTTTCCTCAGGGGTCCATGTTTGAAGAAAAAGGGGGAGCTCCTGGGTGGGGGGAGCAGGGGTGTTGATAGTTGCCTTTTGAACGCTGAGAGAGGAAGGGGACTCCCCCTGGCTTGAATTCCCCTGAACAGGGAGGGCTGGAGAAGTAACTCCTGGCAGCCCTCAGGTGTCATCCTGCTGAGATGCCTTCCCAGCTTCCCTAGATGGAACCAGTTATGTTAGGGGGTCTGCTGGGTGCCTCCCTCACCACGTGGTGAGCCCCCCAAGGGTGGGGGCAACAGCATATCCATCTCCATCTCCTGGGTGCAGCACAGTTGCCGAAGCACTGAGCAGTTGCTGAGGTTTTATCCGGGCTGTTGAACTGAGGGGAACCGGACCTTGCCCCTGCTTTCAGGCTCTCTGCGAGGGGAGCCCTGGCCAGCTCGCATCCTGGGTGGTGGTGATGGCCGGTGGGCTCTTTCTACAGGGCTAGTGGGAGCAACTGCTGAGGGTCCAGGCTTCTGGGTGTGGGATTCCCAACCAGACCCACGGCTCCTGCTGAGCACAGCTTGGCGCTGAGCTAAGGCAGGTGGGAAGAACTCTCTGGACAGCTCACTGAGCTTGGTGGGAGGGAGGTTGGGATCAGGTGCTTCTCCACCCCCTTCACACGCCAGGGGCCCTCTGTAGGTCTGCTGAACACCAACCCTCCTACACAACTGGAAACAGGAGCTGGAGCTTCCTCGCCTGCCCTGCTCCACAGCCCAAGCCCATGCCCATGCCCCAGCCCCTGGAGACTTCCTCAGACTTAGAAGCCGGGAAGCTCTGGGCTCACTTCCTATTTGTGCCCATGGGGACTGAATCCGGGCAGGGAGCTCAGTGGGTGGGGTGTCCCTGTCACGCCCCATTCCCAGGAACATGAGTGAAGCTTACAGGGGCCTCCTTGTCATGTGTCCTGTTCACTGTGTTGGGCTGTTAGATCAGATGAGGTGGCAGATCAGGACTGTGACTCATGGGGGGGGGTCCCACAAGCCTTGGAACCGTAGGTCTTGCCTTAAGGAAAGCCTCCCAGAGAATCCACACGACAGATTGTTATCACTGGCAGCCATGTCTACCACAGGGTTCCTCCATACAGGCTGTGCAGAGTAGAACTCAGTTGGCAAAGATAATTTCCGCACCATCTCTAACTAAACTGGAAGGTCGTAGAACACAGAATCCTAGGGCTGGGAAGCCTTCTGGAAACCATCCAGACCTGCCCCATTTTTCAGACAAGGGAACGCAGACCGGGCTACGTGAGGTCGCTTGTGCAGGTTCCCAGGGACCCCCAGTGGCGGCTGTGGCTGTGCCTGCAGCTGTAGATGCCCGTAAGAGGACCTTTCTCCTGGGCGCTGGGGAGACTCAGTCACACGCTTCTCAGGAAAGGCTGTGTGATGGTGACAACTCTGTACTGTGCCCAGACTCTCCCCTCCCCTTCACCATCGGGGAAGCTGAGGCTTGGAGCCACTTTCTTACTCAAGAGTTAGGCTCTCCAAGGGCTCCCTGAGTACCATGTCCATCCCAGTGCTGGCCCTCATCCATTGTGACTGCATGTGTCTGTCTATCATGGCCTGGGAGCCCCTATAGTGTCCACAACCTCCCGCCAGAACGTGGAACACATAGGTGGTTAGATGACGGGCGGATGAAGGCCACAATCAACTGGATTCAGGAGCGGCCCCTCCCACATCCCCCCACCCCAAGCTCTTGTGTTGGCTCTGAGTCTCGGCCCCACCCTGGACCACTCTAACAGTGGCCAGCACAGACCCCCAGCGTAGCGTGGTGTCCTGGCCCATTCTCTGTCCCACCCCTTTTCCCGACACACACCACCACCGCCACCCTTTCTTCCTTTGTAGCCTTATTCCCCTTGGGTCAGCCACCTCGAACTTCCCCAGGGCCAGGGCGCAGGGTGGCACCCCGTCCGCCAATTGTCACGGCCGGAAGGCTGTGTGCCTCAGCCCAGGGGGAAGAGAATTCTGAGGAGTGGCTGAGTGTGGCTTGCCATGCAGTCCCAGGTGGCATTCAGGGGGCCTCCTAGAGCCAGGTCCCTGGACACCCGTGGTCTGCCCAGGCACCCACCGCTGTCTGATCTCCACCCTTGCAACTCTCAGTTCAACATAGAAGGGACAAGTGAGGAGGCCGTTCTTATACTCCTCCGCAAGGTGTGAGGCTAACGCCACTCCCCCAGATAGTCATGGATCTCTGTCCCCATCCAGTCTGACTTCTGTGCTAACCTGCTCTGAACACACCAACTGGAGCTAGTGTCTCCAGCTGGGACAGCATGTGGTGGCCTTTAGACAGCCTCTACCTTACAGACATTCCAGAGGGGGGAAAAGTGAGGCCCAGACGCCAAGGACCTCACAACCAGCTCTTTCCCAAATATCCACATGCCTCAGCCCCTCATTTCCGTCAGCTCTCTGCTTGAATGCCACCTTCTCAGAGAGGCCTCCCAGGATGCCTTGTACACTACACCCCTGTCCCCGTACTCTGTTGTTTCCTCCATAGCACTTATCACCTGAGTACGCTCATTTCTTTGTCTCTCCGCTGAATAGACTGTAAGTCCCACGAGGGCAGGGACTTCTGTTCAGTGCTGCAGCCACAGCACCCTAGAACAGTACCTGGCATGTAGTAGATGTTCCATAAATATTTGCTGAATGAGTAAGTGAGTGGCAAGCTGGCTTGGAACCCGGAGGCTTGTCTGCCAGTTCTGAGCTTTCTAACTGCAAGGCTCCTAACGTGTTTCCAAAAGAGAGGCAGGTGGCAGGTGGGCTGGCCCTGGGCACTGGAGGAACAGGCACATGTGCTCGACAGGAAGCAGCGACTCCTGGGAGAAGAGCTGTGGGAGGTACAGCAGTTAGGACTTCTGTTTGTCAGAACTTGATTTGGCCGCTCAGAGCGACTAAAAGGAAATAGTGCAATTACAAAAGAAAGAGGTTGTGCCCTGGCTTGCCCCAGTGGCTCAGTGGATTGAGTCCCGGCCTGTGAACCAGAAGGTCACAGGTTTGATTCCTGGTCAGGGCACATGCCTGGGTTGCGGGCCTGCAGAAGGCAACTGATCAATGCTTCTCTCCCTCTCTTTCTCCCTCCACCTTTCTCTAAAAAATACACTCTTAAAAAATAATAAAGGACAGAAGTTACATCTCTCTGCATAATAGTTTCAGAGGGCTGGTGTGGTTGGTGGCTCTGCCACCATTAGTGTGCTGCTTCGTGGTCCAAGGTGGCTACTCGGGCTCCAGATGTCAGGAAAGAGGAACAAGAAGCCTGCGGCTCCCCTTTCGAGTTACCTGCCAGAAAGCACACACAACACTTGCAGATACATTTGTTGAATGGAACTTAGTCCTGTGGCCACACCTAGCTGCAAGGGAAGCAGTAAGAGCATTTTCCTTAGGGAAAGTAATTTTTATTTCAGGCGCCCATGTGCCTAGCCAAACATCAGTGGTTCAGTTATAAAGATGAAGCACAAAGTGGATATTGAGATAGATCTCCTATGAATGCTACCATAGATCTGGTCCCTGAAAACCGTGGGGTTTCTCTGCAGCCGCTCTCAGTCCTCACCTTACCAGTCAGAACAGCTTTGCATCAGCATGAGTAAAATCCAGGGTCCAGCAGAAGTAATGCCTGCTCGAGTGTGGTTGGTTGGGTAATAAGAGGGGTGTAATAATTTATAGTTTTAATTTGACTATTTCACCTAAAATGTCATGTGGTATGCTTGAGTGTGATACCATGTTACAGAATTACGTGCTTATGATTTTGTAATAAAAGGGGGGCGTTGTTTGTACTACACTCCATATAAGCACTTTGTCCTCAGTGGCCTAAGGCTTTGCTACCTTCTGGCTGAGCCAATTCTAGCTTAGCCTTTGTTTTCTGTGGCTCCAGCCTTTTGGTGCTGATGGAGCAGTTCCTTGTAATGCACGTGAAAACCCAGCTTCCTCCCTCTCAGGGCCCTCAGCCTTGAGCTACTCCAGTGAGAGGAGGTGGTCTGGGGACCACGCATGAGCAGGGCCTCCACCAGGGCGGGCAGAGGGGGGCACCTGCTTTCCCCCACTGGCCTCTGGATAACAAAGAATTATTTCTGCACCCCACCCTCCCCTTCCCACCTCAGCAGGGCAAGTACAGGGCAGAGGGAGATCCTATCCTATCTGAGGAGTGTGGTCTGGGAGTGCAGTAGCCAGAGGCCAGGGGCGCCCACGCCTGGTGGGGGTGTTCTGTAAGCCACCTTGGGGGCCGCCGAGAGCTTGAGGTGCACACCTGGAGGGGAAAACTGAGAGGGGGGGCGACTTCACAGCCCACCCACTTCGTGCAGCTTTGCATTTATTTGTTCTATGCAGTAGATCTCCTCAAGAAAAATTTTTTTGAGAAAAAGTTTTGTCAAAGGGAAGAAAAGTTGAAATCTCTTGGCATGTGCCCCAGGTTTTGAAGTCAGAAACTTGGATTTTAGTCTGGGCTTTGGTACTTGACCAGCCTTGTAACTTCAGACTTGTTTCCCAGGCTCAGTTGTCCCAGCCCTAAAAGGGGTAGGGTGCCTTCCTCAACAGTGAGGATTCACTACGATCATGTAGGTGGTGTGCCTGACACATTTTCCTTTTCTTTTTTGGCTTCAGCTCTAGCTCAGTGTGAGGGGTGGTAAGAAGCCTCTCCCAAGCTGGACCCCGCTGGGTCAAGGTTTCTCCTCTGCGGCTCTTACCCCGGGGCCCAGCCCTCTTGCATTTAGACCCCACAGTCAGGTCACTCCGGGTGAGGGCCCCAGTTCTGGGCACTTAGTTGTAGAGGGCAGTCCCGGATGATGGCGGCCCGGGCGTGCTCAGCTAAGAAGGGGCTCCGCCGGCTAGCTGCCTCACCTTCTTGGTTCCCACCAGGTGCTTCTCACCCCGGCCCCAGAGGGCACTGCCCTTTACTGTGGGGCTTCAAGGGAAAAGAGGCTTTCCTGAAGCCGTCTCCACCCGCATCCCTGCAGGCTCTGCCCGGCATACTGACATGGAGTCTCACATCCACAGCTGTTTCTCCGCCTGGTGGAAGGGTGTTCCTCAGCCACCCCTGTTCCATCGCCCTCGTCTGGCCCGCAGACCTGAGCCCCTCCCCCTGTCCTAAATAGCTTCCTTCCTCTTCAACCAATTACCCCCTCGTGCCCAATTCCCAGTGACCCCATCCAGGGAGGGCAGGAGGGGAGCTGCATGGGGTTACAACCCAGCAACTAACAGAAACCTAACAGACATTCTGGAAGTCTGGTCCTGAACACACAGAATCACATCTCTGAGTTCCGTGGGCTTTCTGGGCAATCCTGTCCACACACCAGCTACAAATGCCTGTGGAGCCCCCCGTTAATTAAGCTTTATACTCGTGTGTATGTGTTGGGGGGCGGGGGGGAGTGGGTGGTGAGCATGGAGCAGACACTCAGGAGGGTCCACCTGAGTTGGGTATCAAATAAAGAGCAGGGAGAAAAAGAAAACAGGTTTGCAAGAGGAAGATGCTCCGCCACGCGGGGCCCTCCAGTTTCTCACCTGTGGGGGCGGGGCTGGTCCAGGAGATCTCAAGGACCCTCCTGTTCAGTGTTTCTTCTTCTTCATGCCGGAACTGCTGGCATGATGGGACTGGGTTCAAGTGTGTGGACACACCCGGGAGGGAGGAGCTGAGGGTGGGGGAGCCTGGGGGAGCCTACACTGGGCGGCTGCGAGTGTTCCCATCGCAGCTGGCCACTGGGGACAGCCCGTGACACCTTGAATTCCTGGACCATGTGAGGGAGGGTGCGTGTCCATGTCCCTTGTCCTGGGGGCTCTCGTGGTCTTGCTGGCCTAGGCCCTATCTTTTCATCTCACTACAGGCCTCCCCACGCCACGGCCAGGAGGGGGAGCGGGAGCTGCAGCCAGGAGTGCAGGGCGCATGTGCGCTACAAGGCGATTTCCAGCCGCTGTGCTGCAGGAGTTTTTAAAACATGCAGTGCCGGGCTACTTGGTCGGGGCACTGACTTCTTTCCCCCTCAGATTGTCAAATTGAAAAACGACAACAGCCCACACAAAAATAGCTGTCCGGTGTGAACGAATCAAAATTATACCTATTTTTTTTTTTGGTCAGGTCAGCAAAATATTTTTTGGTGCTCCACAGAATTTTAGTAATTAGTTCACGTGTGCCAGGAGATGAAGAAGGTTGAAGGGCGCTCCCCACAGGACGGCGAGCCTGCTCTGGGAATTGGGCCACAGAGTTCTAGAAGCGAAAGAAGGTGTGACGCGGTGCCCGGTATTCCGACCTTCTGTTTGCCCGTCTCTGCCTTGCTGGGGTGGCATTAAGTGCTGTCTAGGGTCCCTCTGGTTCTGATGTCAGGGCCCAGGGATGCAGAGGAACGTGAAGCCTGCATGGCTTCGGGAGCGGGGATGTACCCAGCCAGTGGTCCCGTAGGACTGTGCACTTGGCTGCAACTTGGCCCTGGCTGCTCGGTCGCTCACTGCCTCTCTGGCCCCAGCTTCCCAAGCCTGAGGGGCGGGCATCAGCTCCTCCTTGGGCTTCATCTTGAGCTGCGATGCCATCACTGTGAAAGCAAAGACCAGTCTGTAAGGGAGGGTGAGGAAGGCGGCGCCCCTGGGCTCAGCCCCTCTGCAGCCCCACGGCCTGGGTTGTGCCGCAGAACTGCACCCACTTCCCAGTTGGGAACTGCGAGGCAGGAGGTTGATGGCGATTTATCCGGAGTCGCGCCTGAGGCTCCATGTAGCCCCTTCCACTTAGTGCTCTGGGCACAGGGTGGGCCACATAAACTTGGCCTAGACTTCTGGGCTTCTGCACCCGCCAGGCAGGGTGACAGGCCTGCAAGTGCAGTAAAGAAGAGCGGAGAGAGGAAAGCTGGGAAGGGAGCATGTGAGGCATGGGGCAGGAGGTGGTGCCTCCCCTGCCACACCCCAGGTCTGACTCCAGTACCAGCCGGAGGGAGCTAAGAAAACCTGACCCCTTGCCTGGCCTGCAGAGCTCTGAGCTGTGAAGTCACCGGGTGTGAGTGTGAGTGGTTCCGCCTGGCACTCTCCCTCGCAGGTGTCACTGGGGGGCATGAATTGTCAGCTGTTTGGACACCTGGCCCCGAGCAGGGCTGGCTCTGGATCCTTGATTTGCTTCCCTGAATGGAGCCCCGAGGAAACCCAGCGTCCTTGAGCAGCTCCAGCATCCCGAGTCGCAAACGCTGCGGCAGCTTGGCTTTGTTTGAAAGGAACGATTCTGGCTTTTAAATGTCTGCCCGGCCCCCCTCCGCCCCCCACTCCCCATCAGCCCTAAGTTGTTTAGTCATGCTCATTTACGAATGTTTGTCTTTATTTAAAAAAGGTCTTGTTTATTGATTTTAGAGAGAGGAAGGGGCAGGGAGAGACAGAAACATCAATTGTTCCACTTATGTATGCATTCATCGGTTGACTCTTGTATATGCCCCAACCGGGCATCGAACCTGTAACCTTGCTGTACAGGGACCACGCTCTCAACACTGAGCTACTGGGCCAGGGCCAGTGAAGTTTGTTCTTTTTAAGCAATGCCACTATTGGACTCTCACTCCCTGGCGGGAAGCTAAGAGTTCTCCCATCTTTAACAACAAAGAAATCCAGACTCCGTGCTCCACGGGGAGTCCTCCCGCTTTCTCCTACCTTTGCAGCCCAAGGCAGAGTATCTGCCTTTATTTAAGACTCTTTGCTCCTCTGCTGTGCAGAGTAAGGGGGGTTCCAGGAGCCTGCTCACGGAGCCATAGCCCAGCACGCACAGATTCGGTCCGGGGACCGAGTGCTGACGCGGACCACCGTGCAGCAAGAAGGATGCAGGTGTTATTCCTGGAAGGGGCGAACTCTCTCCAGGACAGAAAAAAACGTTTGGGAATTTGGAAAGCTCTGCTTGCTGCCTTAACCTTCGGCTTCCACCAGGCGGAAACCCGTCATTCCCTGGGAAATTCACAGGCCCTATTTCACAGAACTTTCTCACTCCACTCCCAGAGGCGACTGTCCCCCGTCCGTGCTGGACTTCCCTCTGGCTCCTGGCCCTTGTTTGTTCTCGGCCAGGGACTGGACACCGGTCCCCAGCGCAGGTTTCCAGGAGCAGCCCGGAGACCTGTGCACATCTGGTCATTTTTACAGCTTCGGGAGGTGGCGTGGGAACGGCAACAGCTCCCTCAGAAAAATAATTACGAAGGTTGTTTTTGAACTGACTGCTGAGGGAAGAGTTGCATGCCAAATGTGCGTGTGCTTTAGCTGTGGGGGCGCATGTGTGCCCTAGGACATAGCACAGCAGGTGCGCCTGGGGTCAGATGCAACCAGGGGAAAAGTGGCTTGAGCCCTGTGCCATGGTGGCCGTTGTGGGGCGGGGCACAGCACTGTCCTCTACAGATGGCCCGCCCCCCTCACTCATGGCTGGTCTGTCTCCCCAGTCTCCTGCCCCTCCTCGCAGGGTGTGGGAGATGCAGAAAGGATCCCATGTAAAACTCCTCGATGTGCGGCTGGTATGATAAGGCCTCAGTAAGTGCTAGCTGTGTAAGTTTGATGATAAACTGTTTTTGCTGGATTTGTAGAAAAGCCCTTCACACAGAGGAGGAGGAAGCACACACGCACACTGTGTCCCACGGTCTCAGACCCGACGCAGGCTCAGCAGGACGCGTGGCACCCTGCCCTCTTGTCCAGAGCGCTAGGCCCCCAGCGCACCGCAGCTGGCATGGTTGGCAGCCTGGTTTCCCATCCAGCCAGACCTGCCCCTCTGTGGATCTGGAGTATTTTCACATTCACCCCCAAAGGTTACATGTTCTTAAAAGTTCATTTTGTTCCCAGATAGATATTTCTCTCTCCCTTGGCAGACAAGGAGACCAAGGCCCCACGGGGTGCCGGGCTCACACGGGTCCCCAGTCTCCCACCCCCAAGAGCTTGTTTTTCCTGGGGCTGCTGCATGGACGTCACATCTGTGGTCCTTGAAATATCGTACAGATGAGCTGAAGGGCACTTCACCTCCTCCCGGGGTGCTGGCCTGTTGTTCTGACCTGTACATACATAGGAGCCCTTCCTGGCAGGGAGGTGAGCTCAGTCATCCGGGCATCACCCCAGCCCCCACAGGCCGGTGGGTTGGCAGCGCCTGGGCACGCCGCCCGGTCAGGTCAGGATTCACATGGTCTGCAGCAGGCCACGGGATTAGGAAGCCCTGGGAAGGGTATTGTTTGAAGTAGGTTAGCCCTCTTTCGAGCACAGGAACAGCCCGGCCCCTTCCCTGGGCAGGCTTCCGTGAAGCCTTACACACCTGTCACAAGCCTCCAGGGGTCAGCGTGTGCACACCCTCTTGTTTGGAACAGCAACAACAGAGAGCAGTGGGGACCTCCACGTGGGTGGGAGAGGAACCAGAGGGTGGCGGGGGCTCGGCCACAGGTAGAGGCAGGGCAGAAATCCTGGGTGGCACAGTTGATTGAATTCCAGGCTCTCCTCTTACCTCTCTGCCTTCAGCAACAGAATTATAATAATGAGTAATTCCAAGAATGTATTTTGAAGCTTTCTGCTCAGGATCTCAGTCCTGTCCTGATGTGGGGGTGGGGCTCTGCCCTTCGACTCTCACCTGGAGAGCCTCTGATGGGGTGGGATGAGGGTATGCAGCCAACTCTGGCTCTGATTGTCATTAGAAGGGATCTCAGAGGTCACGGAAGCCACCCCTCTGTGAAGCATGTGGAAACTAAGGCCCCTGAGCTGGTGTGCCAGGGAGGGGGTTCAGAGCAAAGCCACTTGGGGAAGAGGCCTCCCAGCTCCCCCCACTCACCCTCCACTCCATGTCATCCGGGCCCCTGGCACTAAAGCCAGCCCATGTTTGATAACACCTGGCTGGCTGGGGAGTGCGTCTGGGATGACAGAGCTGAACGTGTGTCACACACAGACAGTCCTGAGATTCTGCGTGGGGGAGGAGCACAGGAGACGGGCCCGGAGCTACGTCCTCAGCTGGCACTGGAGCCAGCCTGCCCCCCGGTTCATCTGCCTCCTCCTGCCCTGCAGAACCAGTGCCAACAGGCCCTGTCCACGCTGCTCAGCCTGCCCGGAGGCACGAGCCACAGTGTTCATGGCAGCTCTGGGCACAGTGTCCTCGAGCTGGAAGCCGCCGCACGCCCATCAGTAGCAGGGCGGATAAACGCGTGGCGGCACATTCCTGCGGCAGCAATGAGAATGAAGAGCCTGCAACCGCTCAGCTGGGAAGGACGAGTCACACAAATGAATGGCAGGGAATGAAGCCAGTGCCATGTGACGCCATTGACATAAAACTCAAAAGCAGGCAGATCTCATCCTTAAGCCAGAAGAGCAGTTACCTTTGGGGATGCAGAGTGACTGAAGGGAACACAGGGTGGGCTCCCAAGGTTCAGTGTCCTTTTCCGTGGCCTGGGTGCTGGTTGCGTGCATGTGTTCCATCAGCACCTGCCGTACGGGTCTTTCTCTGAACGTAATTCTTGAATGAAACCCTGTGGACATAAATGGGGAAGGGGCTGTTCCCCGAGGACCTCCCGACTGAACCCAGCAGGAGCTGCTATGAACCCATGGTAGGGACACTCGGCAGCCCAAACCCCAGGGCCCAGGCACAGTGCAGGTGGGCGGGACAGGCCTGGGTTTCCTTCTCTGTGAAACCAAGAAGTCAGCCCCAGAGGAGACCAGGAAAGGAGCCGAGGTAGGTGCCCTGGCGCTCTGTTGTGGACTTCTGCCCCAGCCCTGCCCCAACCCCAGCTGCCTGTCACTGGTCCCTCTTGTGAGGGTCAGAGAGAGGGCAGCACCAGGCAGCCCCATCCTGGGAACACACTCAGCATCCCCTGGGAATGGGTGCTGTGCAGGTGCCAGGGGGCCCTAGGGGAATGGGCACGGCCCCTTCCACAAGGTCCTCCACACCGAGGAGTGCCATTGCTGTGCATGGCAACACCACGCAAAGAGGACAGCCACCTCTGTAAGGCCATTGCCTGCACTTGCCCTTCTGATGGATGAGTTTCAAAATTTAGTCTTACTTTTTTGTTTTTGAAGAGTTAACAATTTAACTCTTACGGTCAGAGTTGCAAACACGCCAGCTCAGGTTCTTTTTTTCTTTAAAGATTTTATTTATTTATAGAGAGAGAGGGGAAGGGAGGGAGAAAGAGAGAGAAAGAAACATCAATGTGTGGTTGCCTCTCATGTGGCCCCCACTGGGGACCTGGCCCACCACCCAGGCATGTGCCCTGACTGGGAATCGAACTAGCGACCCTTTGGTTTGCAGCCTGCGCTCAGTACACTGAGCTACACCAGCCAGGTGCCAGCTCAGTGTCTAACAGTAGGCTAGTGCGGGTGGCTCTTGGGCTCTTCAGGGACATCAATAAGTAGGGTCCACAGCGGGATAAAAACCCAGGCTTCCAGCCCTAGACCCGGGAGGGATCGTGTGCATCAGGGGCAGGCAAACTGCAGCTGAGCTGTATGTGTGTCAATAAAGTTTTATTGGAACACAGTCACACTCACTTATTTACATACTGCCCAAGGCTGCTTTTCGGATACAGTGAAGTCAAGTAGCTGCAGCAGAGACTGGGGCCTGCAAGGTCTAAAATATGTGTGCTCTGGCCTTTTACAGAAAACGTTTGCCGCCCGTTAGACATTAGTGTTCCAATGTCATTATTCTGCAAATGGGAGCAAAGCCCAAACAACACAAGGGGCTACCCGAGCAGTTGCCCCAGGCCAAGAGCCAGCCCCCTCTCAGCCTGGCCTTCCTTCTCAGGGCCACTCAGGGCCTGGAGATCACTGCTCCTCAGTCACACTGGCACCCAAGGCCCCTGACCTCGTGCTTGCTGTGATATTGAACAGGTCAGCTGACCTTTCTGCACCTCAGTTTCTTCATAGTCAAAACTTTTTGGAGGCTTTCGACATTGAGAGGTAAAAGCGGGGCACTCAGTTGATGGTCAGTGCATTTTAATCCATGAGCTCCCTGCTGCCTTCGAGTCTCTTTCAGTGACATCCCCAGCCCTCAGGGTGGGGTGGGGAACAAGGCACGTGCAGTTGCTTGGCTTCTCGGAGGAGGAAGCCCAGGCCTGAGCAGGAGGCGGGCACACCCATCATACCTCTCCCGCTGTGTGTCCCCAACACCAGGCACAGGTCCCAGAGCCCAACTGGCCTTAAACAGCTCTTGCAAAAGGGAGGTCCAGCTGCCCTCTTGAGGCCTGGGCTCCATGGCAGCCCAGAGCTTGAGGCTGCCAGCAGGAAAGCCCCTCCCTCCTCGCCTCTGCTCTGGCCCCCCACCTCCAAAGCTTCTCTTCTCTAAGGAAGCTTCCTGGAGCCAAGCCCCACCCCAGCCTCAGGTTCCTCTTCCTCCCCTGGGAACATCTCAGTGTAGCCTCGTCTGGGAATTTGCCTGAACACAGCTGCCCTGGGGCTGTCATCCCCCTCACCCCTCCCCTGAGCAGACCTGCCTCACTGGGGAACCTGGGAGAGCCTGACGGGCCTGGGGAAGCCTTGTGTCTACTCTCCCCTGGGTCAAGGCCTGTGAGCCTCCCAGAGCAGGAAGAGGCAGGTGTGGCAGGAGCTTGACTGGCTGGCCAGGGGAGGGAGCCTTTTCTGGCTGCCTTGGGATACAAGCGTGGCTGACGGTAACTGAGTACTGACTATGTGCAGGCACTGCTCTCAGCACTTAATGGTGTGGCTTCGTTACCATTATTACCCTCCTCGCTGTGACAGGGACACTGAGGAACCTTGTTAAGACCCTTGCCAGGCACACGGCCTGTGTGTGGCAGAGCAGGGACTTGGACCCAGGAGGTCAGGCTCCTGGGAGCGTGCCCCCAGCTACTGTTTTGGGGAGGGGAAGGGAGATGGGGTTACCCTGTGGGACTGGGCCAGGGTGTATGCAGATTGGAGAGGGTGCCACATCCCTGGGTGGGTGCTGGCCCGAGCAGAAGAGGTGGGGTGAGGTCCTCTGGCCTTCATGCACTTGCCTGCGGGGAAGGGTGTGCCCAGGTGAAGCCTGCCTTGCTCCATTCCTGGGAGACCATGCTGGACACAGCTGCCATCTCCTGCCCAGGGAAGCGGCCAGGCGAGGGCCCACCCTGGGGGCGGGTGTTGGGCAGTCCAGCTGAAAGAAGCTGATAAGGGCCGAACAATTCCAGATTTGAAGAATGCCCGGAATTATCTCCCCTGAGGGGGCAGCTTGGGGCTCCTCTGGGAGAGGCCATGCTGGGGAGCCAGGCCTCAACCCTGGGGTGCTCGCCAGCTGTCCAGAGGCACCGGCAGAACAGGGGAAGGCCAGGACCCCAGGGATGGGCTGGGGACGGTGGGACATGACCAGAATCTGTGGCCACACTTGTCTGCCTGACCACGTAACTGAACTGGGGGTGACGGCAGGTTGGGACTCCGCCCTTCCCCAGACATGGGAGCCGTTCCTCCTGCTATTTTTATTCTCATTATTAACCACCACTCCCAGCCCCTTGTCTCAGTCGGTCAGCATGGGCCGCTGCAACAAAATCCCACAGCCTGAGTGGCCTGAACAACGACACTTATTTCTCACCGTGCGGAGGCTGCAAGCCCAAGATCAGGGAGAGAGCCCTCTTCCTGGCTTGTAGACAGCCGCCTTCCTGCGTGTGCTCACCACGCAGAGACAGGAAGCTCTGGTGGCTCTTCCTCTGTTCCGTGGACACTAATCCCACCGTGAGGGGTGTCTACTCTCATGACCCATGTAAACCTACTGCCCACCTCCTAATACCATCACACCATGGGGTAGGGCTTCAACATGTGAATCTGGGGGAACACCAAACATTCAGACTGCAACACCAGAAGCTGACCAGGGGCATCTTTGGGGTCCTTGGCCCAAGGGCTGTTTGGAGGGCTACAGAGAACAGCACCAGAGGTCATTACCCCCATTTTTTGGATGGGCACCTGTGACAGGCTGAAAAATGTCCCCCTCTCCCAAAGTAAAAAGATGCTGATGTCAAATCCCCGAAACCTGTGATTTTGACCTTGTTTGGACAAAGGGTCCTGACAGATGTGACTACGCTAAGGATCTGGAGATAAGGTCATCCTGGATCACCTACGTGCTCGTTGACAAGTGGGACTTGGCAGTCACACTTTTTTTCTCGTTGACAAGTTTCCATATAAGAGATACAGCAAGGGAGAGGCAGCAATGTCACCATGGTGACAGAGATCAGAGTGAGGCTGCTGCAAGCCAAGGAATGCCAGCAGCGGCCAGCGGCTGGAAGGGGCAAGGCAAGGTCCCCCCAGGGAGGCTCTAGAAGGAGGCAGACCTGCCCACTCACTGACCTCAGACTTCTGGCCTCCAGGAGTAGGAGGGAATACATTTCTGTTTTAAACCACCCAGCTTGTGGGGATTCAAACAGCAGCCACAGGAAATCGGTACAAGACACCAGCACAGACAGGGTCTGGGCTTCCCCAAGCCCAGTGCCGACCTGGAGGACCACCACAGCTGGCTGGTAAGGGGGAGGCAGGCAAGGCAGCTGCCCTGTTCCCCTCCCCAGGCTCCTGGTCCAGAGCTCTGACCTTTGTTTGCCAGGGCAGTCTCCTGGCCACATGCCTTTCGCTGATGCTGTCCACCCCAGTTGGGTTCCGTCTCTCTCCCTGCCCCCAGCAACCTGGTTAGGACCTTTGTGGGGGCTGGAGGTAGTGGGATTAGCTTGCTTTCTTTCCTTTCCTTTCCTTTCTTTTTTCCTTTCTTTCCCTTTCTCTTTCTTTCTTTTCAAGATTTTATTTATTTTTAGAGAGAGAGGAAGGGAGGGAGAAAGAGAGGAAGAGAAACATGGATGTGAGAGAGAAACATCAATTGGTTGCTTCTTGTACCCATCCCAACTGGGGACCACGCCTGCAATCCAGGCATGTGCCCTGACCAGGAACTGAAGCAGCGACCTAACTGGCAACCCTTCACTTTGTGGGATGACACCCAACCCGCTGAGCCACATTGGTCAGGCGGGATTAGCTTTCTTAATGCCACAGAGGACAAGCATTTGTGGGGGAGCTAACAGGACTGATGTGACACCCAGGGCAGAATACTAGAGCAAGCAGCTTCCAAGGATAGGATTCCCCCCCGTCCTGCGCCAGGGCAGGAAAGGGAATTCAGAAGGCTTCTTGGTGGAAGGCAGTGAGTACTCAGCTAAGCAATGGGGAGGCAGCGGGAAAGGATGCCCCAACTCGGCTGAAGCAGGGGACTTGTAAGGGCTCAGCCAGAATGAGGGGTGCTGACTTACAAAAACCCCAGAAGCACAGAGGTGGGGACATAACATGTGGGGGGGGGTAGTATCACCTCTTTCAGAACGAGGGAAGGAGAGCGAAGGAGGCTGAATGCAGTATGAGGATGGGGCATCTGCTAGACCAGCACCAGGAAGAAGTCCTGCCCAGGCCTTCAGTGGGCCTGGGGCCCCTTCAACTCCTAGGGCAGCCCCAGGTCCCTTACTGACCCGGGAGTTTGGCCTGCACCCTTCCAAAGCTCGCCCATCCCGCCAGCCCCACTGCAATTTCCAGCTCCTACCCAGAAACCTGGCAGTAACAGATTTGGGGTCTGAGAGGGGTGGGCCCTAGAGAGCTAGGAGGGGCTCCAGCTTCAACCAGATGGAACCTGAGGCAGCATCGAGGCCCTTTCCAGGTCCCTGGAGGGAGAGCCGAGGGAGAGCCGATGTCACGTGTTAGAAAAAAGGAGTTTCGAGGTCAGCTCTGAAGTGGCTCGTTAGGACAGCTTTGTCACAGCAAAAGCGGACTGTTTGAACACGGCATCACACTTGGGAAAGCGCCTGCGCATTCTCGGGGACCTGAGAAGTCATCTGACCCGTTTATAGATGTGTTTTTGTTTTTTTTCACCTGAGGACTTGCTTATTGATTTTAGAGGGAGGGAGAGAAACATCGATGTGCAGGTCCCTCTCCTACTCACCCCAACCGGGAACAAACCTGCAACCCAGGCATGCGCCCTGACCAGGAATTGAACCTGTGACCTTTTAGTTTATAGAACAAAACTCCAACCACCTCAGCCACACTGGCCAGGGTCACACAGATGCGTTCCTTTTACAGAGGGACAAGGACTCGCCCGAGGCCTTGGGGATCAGAGGCAGAACCAGGACGGGAAGCTGCAGGTCCCCGGTGTCCCAGTCCGAGCACTTTCCTCAGCCCCACCAGACATCAGGTTACCCTGCCTGCCTTCTGCCCTCTCGCTGTGCCCCCTTGGAGTTTTCTGGCTTTGTTTCCCTGGAGATAACAGCAGCTGGGGGAGGAGCTGGGGTAACAAAGGAAGGAGTGGTAGACGCTGGTGTCCAGGCCAGAGCCTCCCAGCTCTCTGCCTTCCTGCCCTCCTTCCACACACCCTCTTCCTGGGCATTCTTTGGAGTTTCCTTTCCCGCTATTAATAGTGGAGAGTCTGGAGAGTCGATCCTAGGTCTGTTGTAGCCAGGAACAGGAGGAAGCAGACCCTCACTGAAGGTTCAGAGCAGTGTTGTCCTGCCCCTCCCACTCACCCCCCCCCCCCCCCCCCCCCCCCCCCCCCCGACACTGGAGGCAAGCCTGTAAAGGACCGGTCACCTCCCTCTCTGCTGCTGCCCCCTGCACCGCACGCACCTCAACACTGCCTTCAAGTCCAGCTTCAGTATCCTCTCCCCGCAGTTACCGTCCTGGCCGCTTGGCCACGTCACACACTGAGGACCTTCCCTCCCTCCTCCTCTCCATCTCAGTTTGTAACGTCCTTCCCAGGGACCTCAGCACCCACTTGGACACACAATTAAATGCCCTGGTCTCCTGTTTATTTAGTCACCCACATTCCACACCCCACCCCGAACGTTACCACTGCCACAAACCGCACCTGCTCTGAAATGTCAACACTTCATTCTCTGACCCCTGTTCCTCCCCCATCTGACTCGTCCGCTCAGGCACACCCACAGCACAATGCCTGAGCTCGAGACCCATCACGTCTTCATTGCCCGTCAGCCTGTCTTTTTCCATCCTGCCTCTCACTGTCCATTAATAATCCCTGCCTTGCAAATACCTGCAAGTCCCCTGCACCCTCTCCCACCATCCTACTCACCTACACACCCTGTTCCCGGATGAGCCCTGCCTGCACTCCTGTGCCCCTCCCAAAGCAGCAGAACACCACTAAGGTAAAAGTCACACTCGGGCTCATGGGGTTCACTTTAAATTCATGGTTTTGTGCCTCCAGTTGACATCAAATACTATTTGGCGGTTATGCTTTTTTCCCCCTCTAGCATCTGTCTCTCACAGGGTGGTCCTCTGCCCATTAGCATCAGAAGCACTTGGGAACTTGTTAGAAGTGGAAACTCATGCTCTGTCCCACACCTGCTGAGTCAGAGTCTCTGGGCTGGCGTTGGCAACGGGTGCTTCTGGCGTGCTAACATTTGAGAACCACCCCACCAGTAGGCTTCCTCTCCCACTTCCAAGATGAGTATTTCATCCTGGTTTCTTCCACATTACTCCTTCTTCCTTACTTTATATTAGTATGGCTGATTTCATCTAGACTTGGTTGAGAAAACTGAAGCTGTCAAATGGAAATTTATCGTCTCAGTACCCAAATTAAACAATCTAATTTTTTTTACTCACGCCTCTGTCCGTCTGCTTCCTTCTGGTTTCGTGTGTAATGAAATCTGGGTCCTCTTTCCACAGCGGGTCCTAGGTCAACACACGTGAGTTCCCTTCTGCCTTGTAAGGATCTGACGAGGCCTTAGAAAGGGAACAGACCAAAAGGAGCCTTTGTATCAGCTCTGGCATCTCCTACCTTCAAAGACAAGCAAAACTCTCTGGACTGTACCAGCTTTCTCCAGCGATTGCCATCTTTCTCTGCTCCTCTTCCTACCTAACACCTGATAAAGAGTTATCTACACACACGGTCACTGCCCTACCATTCACTCTTCAGTCAGCCCCTGCAGGTTCCCACCTGTACCATTCCCACTGAAGCTGTAGGTTGAGATTGCCAGGGACTTCCATCCTGTTGATTTCATCACTCAGCGCAATCAGCCACTCCCTCCTTACAAAAACAAACAAATCAGAAGCCCTGTTGTATCTCCCATTTCCCCTAGAAGTATCTGTTACCCTAAACTTTTCTGTAAAATTGTAGTAATATTTTGTATCTAGCTCTAAAGTTATATTTAGTTTCGCCAATTTTTTAACCCTATAAATAAAACCATGTAAGTAGTCTTGTTCTTGTTTCTATATTTTTTTAAGATTTTATTTATTTTTAGAGATGGGAAGGGAGGCAGAGAAACATCAATGTGTGGTTGCCACTCGCACGCCCCCTACTGGGGACCTGGCGCACAACCCAGGCATGTGCCCTGACTGGGAATCGAACCAGCAACTCAATCCACTGAGCCACACCAGCCAGGGCTGTTCTTGCTTTTATTGTTCAGTATTATTTTTAGATTAATTCATGTTAATATATGCATTATATAGTAAAATATAACACAATACACATTCACTGATTTTTTTTTTAGTGCTTTTCAGTATTCCATTATATGAGTATTCCATACCTTATTTATTCATACTACTGTTCACAGACATTTGCCTGCTACCTGTATAGAGCCAATACCAAAGTCCCGGTAGGGGCATTCTTACGAGCGCATCCTGACGTCCACGTGTGTGTGTCTTCCTGGGGCAGTGCCTAGCAGCACAATGGAAAGTTGCACATCGAAAGCTATGGGCATGTTTCACTTCACTTGGTGATGCCTTACTATTTTCCACGGTGTCTGCACCAATTGACACTGCTCCACGTGTTTGCTCCCGCTTGTCAGTCTGGTGCACGTGTGATAATTCTTACTTGATTCAGCATTTCCTGAATTACTAGCACTTGCACATGTTTATAGGCTATCTGTGCTACTTTTTCTGTGAAATGCCCGTTTAATTTTTTTGTCTGTTTTTCTACTGGGTTGTTGTCTTACCTATAGAAGTTTTTTAAAAAGGTTTTTTTAGGCCCTGGCTGGTGTAGCTCAGTGGATTGGGCACAGGCCTGAAAACCAAAGGGTCGCCGGTTCAATTCCTAGTCGGGGCATATGACTGGGTTGT
Organism: Macrotus californicus; assembly: GCA_007922815.1. Classification (NCBI taxonomy): domain Eukaryota; kingdom Metazoa; phylum Chordata; class Mammalia; order Chiroptera; family Phyllostomidae; genus Macrotus; species Macrotus californicus. Next base: position 52,664 of record VMDR010002367.1, read on the forward strand.
GGGCCAGGTCCCCCCAACCCCCCGTAGAGGGTGCACAAGAGGCAACCGCACATTAATGTTTCTCTCCCTCTCTTTCTCCCTCCCTCCCCTTCTCTCTAGAGATAAATAAAATCTTAAAAAAAAATGGTTTTTAGGTGATAATCTTTTATGACTATATATGTTGTAACTGTCTTCTCCTGATTGTTTTTCATTTCCCTTTTGGTTTCTTCTTTTTCTGCCTTTTATTTTAAAATAATTGTAGATTTACAGAAAAGTTGAAGAGATGATACAAGTTCATATACCTTTCCTTCAGCTTCCCTTAATGTTAACATCTTTTTTTCAAAGATTTTATTTATTTATTTTTAGAGAGGGGAAGAGAGGGAGAGAAACATCAATGTGTAAGAGAAACAATCAGTTGCCTCTCGTATGCCCACAGATGGGACCTGGCCTGCAACCCAGGCATGTGCCCTGACTGGGAATCGAACTAGTGACCATTCAGCTCACAGGCCGGCGCTCAATCCACTGAGCCACACCAGCATGGGCACCTTCATTAACATCTCACATAACCACGGCACATTTATCACAACCAAGAAATTAACACTGGTATAATACTATTAATAAACTATAGATTATTCATATTTTACCAGTATTTCCTCTACTGGTCTCTTTTGTTCCAGGATATGACATTGCATTTAATCATGTCTGACTAGTTTCTTTCAGTCTGTGACAATTTCTTAGTCTTTCCTTAATTGCTCATAACCTTAATGGTTTTTAAGAGTACTAGCTGGACATTTTTGTGGGATGTCTTTCAATTTGGGTGTGTCTGATGTTCTTTCATGGTTACACTGAGGTTAGGTATTTTTAGAAATAAGACAAAGGGGAGTTTCCCTCTTATCAGGGGATGTGATGACTTCGGGCTAGTCATGACTTCATCATGGGTGTTGTTAATGTGACCATGTGGTCACGATGATGTGGCTTCCAGGTTCTCCGAGATAATGTTACTCACTTTCTCTTTCCATCCTTCCTTAGAAGAGAGTCACTAGGGCCAGCCCACACTCACACGGAAGTGGGGAAGAATGTTCCTCCTGCAGGACGGAAGAGTATCTATATTTTTTGGAAGTTTCCTGTAAGAATGATCTGTTTCTTCTGACCCATTTATTTCTTTTATTCAATCATTTATCAGCACGGACCCATAGATATTTATTTTACTCTTTTGGTTCCAATGGAGTACTTTTAAATGTTGTGCTTAAATTGTTCCAGGTTTGACCACTGGGAGTGCTCTGCCTCTGGGACTTGCCCCCCGCCCCCAACACTTCCCTACTTTCCAGCATTACAAAATGGTCCAGGCTCACCTCACATTTTTCCTGCATCAGCACTAGAATCAAGTCATTTGTCCAGGGAGCCCTGGTTCATTGTGTTGGCGAATGACCGATGGGGTGCCCTTGGCGGGTCACTGCTCTTAGACCCTCTCAGTGGGCAGACCTAGGAAACACATTTATGTACTAACCCATGTGCGCACACAAACCTATGTATGTATCTGCCGGCATGTGTACGTGAAGTAGATGGAGAACTGGTAGCCCATACCCTTCTGAGACACAGGCTTACCACTTCCACTGTTTATACACAGCCCTTTTTGTCTCAGCTTTCCCGTATCCAGTCAAAAAACCATTTTCCAGTCGCTCTGGAAAACTTTCTGGTCAACTTTCTTCCCCTCCCCCATTTCTTCAGTGACGTTAAGTTACATACATGTGTAACATACATAAAATTGATTTCCATAGCCTTCATACAGCCCGGATTTCCTGAACATCTCAGCTGACTATCCCCAGCCCCCTGCACCCGCCCCAAGTCTGCACTAAGTAAAGTCAGTTCCTTGAGGTGTACAATTTTATGGGTTTCGACAAATGGTCTTACACCCACCACCCCAGTACCATATATCACAGCTCCGTTGCCCTGAAATCAATCCCTCACCCTTCCCTCAATGCTGGGCAACCACCGGTCTGTGCTCTGTCCCTCTCAAACACTGTATAGCCTTTGACTTCCTTCATTTAAAACTCCTTGAAGATTCATCCATGTGGCGTGAATCAGTAGCTCGTCCCTAGTTTTTGCTAAGTGGGCCCCGTATGGACGTGTGACTGTTTAGTCACTACTTGAAGGATATCTTGGTGGTTCCCAGGTTTTGGTGTTTATGAATAAAGCTGCTATAAACATTTGCATATAGGTTTCGGTGTGACCACAAGTTTTTAGTTCTTTGGGGTAAATAAGAGTAGAATTGCTGGGTCCTATGATAACTGAAGCACACAGCTTGAAAAGAAATGGCTAAGCTGTATTCCAAAGTGGCAGTTCTCCTTTGCATGCCCATTGGTCATGTATGGGGGTTGCTTTTAATATTCGGTATCGCTAGTTTCTTTGTAGCCCTTCTAACAGGTGTGTGGGACGGTACTGCATCGTAGCTTCAATTTGTACTTACCTGATGACGAATGAACATCTTTTTATGGTTTGTCATCTGTATATTTTCTTTGGTGATTTTTTTTCTTGTGGCTCTTTTGCCCTCTTAAAAAACTGGGTTATCTTTCTATTGTTGAGTGTTAAGAGGTGAGTTTTCTTCCTTATTGAGCCAGCTAGGATTTCTGTTATTATTGCGATGTTCAGTGGAGTGATGAGAATACAGCTTTGTCTCATTCCCAAATTTAAGGGCAAAGCATCCAGTCTCTCCCTGTTAATTATGATGCTAGCTGAAGGATCATTTGGATATTTCATTTACTAGGTTAGGAAAGTTTCCTTCTATTCCTGGTTTGCTGAGATGTTTTAAAATGATAAATGAATGACAAATTTTGTCATGAATTTTCTGAATATATTGAGGCAATCATATGGTTTTTCTTATTTTATTGCCAGTATGGTGAATTGCCCTGGCAGATTTTCGTATACATGAGCTGAACCCCACTCGATCGTGATGTATTATCCTTTTTATGTATTGCTGGGTTAGTGGTCGTTAGGGATACTCAAATTAAAACCGCAGTGAGATACCTCCGCCTGCCCACTGAAGTGGCTACAAGAAAAAGACCCATGAGGACAGTTGTTGGTGAGGACGTGGAGAAACTGAAACCCTCATGTACTGCTGGTGGGCATGTAATATGGTGCAGCCACTTTGGAAAACAGTTTGGCAGGTCCTCCAAATTCTAAATATAAAGTCACCATAAGATCCAGAAATTCCACTCCCAGGTCTACACCCAAGAGAAATGAAAACACATGTCCACACAGACGCTTGTCTATGATGCAGAGCGGCTTTATTCATGGTCATCAAAAAGTTTAAACCGCCCAAGCGTTCATCAGCTGAAGTATGGAGAAACAAAACGTGGTTCATCCATACAGCGTAGTACCGTTCAGTCCTGCGGAGAAATAAGGAACTGCTACGTGCTCATCGACCTGGGTGGACCTTAAAAACCTTAAAAAGGGTGGACCGTACTAAGTGAAAGAAGCCAGTCATTGAATCATACGCATTGTGTGATTCCATTTATGTGAAACGTCCCGAAGAGGCAAATGCATCAAGAGAGAGAGAGAGAGAGGGAGGGGTTAGTGGTTGCCTAGCACATGGCTTTTCTTCTGCTATGTCTTCAGCGTGAGTCTGCTAGTCTATGAAGAAGTTGGGCTGGGTGTACGACTGGTTGCACCGGCTCTCTGCCACTCTCCCACGGGGATCCCCCACCAGAGACGCAGCAGCGCCCCCACCGCCCACACCCACCATGCCCTTGCTTGCCTGTTCTCCCCAAGCCATGCCCACCAGGTCCGTGACCTCCTCCTCTTACTACAGGATGTTCGGCACTCTGGCACCGCCAGCTGGCCAATCTCCAGGCAGAGCTACATGACCACGGTCACCTTCCTACAGCCTGGGCAGCGTGCTGTGCCCCAGCACCAGCCACAGCGCATACGTCTCCTTCGGCGCATTGTGTACGCCGCGTGCTCCTCAACCGTGCGCACGTGGAGCAGTGTCGCCGGCCTGTGGCTGCTGCAGGCCTCTTACAGACTTCTCACCGGCCGACGCCGTCAATGAGTTCAAGAACACCCACACCAATAAGAAGGTGGTGCTGCGGCAGCTGAAGGACTGCTTCACCAACTACATCAACAAGTGGAGCTTTCTGGAGCAGCAGAACAAGATCTTGATGGTTGACGAGCCGCTCAAGGGCCAGGGCAAGTCACGCCTGGGGGACCTCTAAGAGGAGGAGATGCCAGAGCTGCGCTGGCAGGTGGATCAAGCTCACCAACACAAGGCCTGGGTTGAGGTGGAGCCCGACAACCTGGCTGAGGACCTACTGCGGCTCCGGCAGAAGTTGCAGGAGATGCTTCAGAGAGAGGAAGCCGAGGGCACCCTGCAGTCCTTCAGACAGGATGCTGACAGTGCTTCTTTGGCACGACTTGACCTTGAGCGTCAAGTGGAATCCTTGCAAGAAGAGATTGCCTTTGGAAGAAACTCCACAATGAGGAAATCCAGGAGCGGCAGACCCAGATTCAGGCTCAGCACGTCCAAGTTGCTGTGGATGTTTCCAAGCCTGCCCTTCCTGCAGCCCTGCGTGATGCACGTCCGCAGCATGAAAGCGTGGCTGCCAAGAAGCTTCAGGAGGCTGAGCAATGATACACGTCCAGGTTTGCTGACCTCTCCGAGGCTGCTAACCGGAACAGTGATGCCCTGCACCAGGCGAAGCAGGAGTCAAATGAGCATGGGAGACAGGTGCAGTCCCTCACCAGCGATGTGGATGCATTTAGAAGAACTGAGTCTCTGGAATACAAGACACGTGGAATGGAAGAGCACTTTGCTGTGGAAGCTGCTGAGTAGCCAGATACTATTGGCCGCCTGCAAGATGTGATTCAGAAAATGAAGAAATGGCTCATCACCTTCGAGAATACCAAGACCTGCTGAATGTTAAGATGGCTCTTGACATTGAGATCGCCACCTACAGGAAGCTGCTGGAAGGCGCGGAGAGCAGGATTTCTCTGGGGCTTCCCAACTTTTCTTCCCTAAACCTGAGGGAAACCAATCTGGAGTCACCCCCTCTGGTTGACACCCACTCAGAAAGGACACCTTTGATTAAGACAGGTGAAACTAGAGATGGACTGGTCATCAATGAAACTTCTCAGCATCATGAGGATCTGGAATGAAAATTACACACCCTCGGTGCAGCAATATATACCAGGAAGAATAAAAGCAGAATCCGTACCTTAAAGAAACAGCTTTCAAGTGCCTTTCTGAAGTTTTTCAGGAGCGCAAGATAGATTTGAAATAGTAATAGCTCTAGTCCTTTTTCTCTTTTTTTAATCCTTACCCCAGGACACTTCTTCATTGCTTTTAGAGAGAGGGGAAGGGTGGGAGAGAGGAAAAGAGAGAGAGAGAAACATTGATTCAAGAGAGAAGCGTGGTTCGATCACCTCCCATCTGTACCTGCACCAGGGATTGCATATACCGGGACCGGGAATCCAACCTGCAACCTTTCGGTTATGGGATGAAGCTCCAACCGAGCCACACTGACCAGGGCATACGCTCTAGTTCTGAAGAACCAAGACTGCTAAGAAGTTTAGAAAACAAGTTTACAAGGTCATCTAGTTTATGAAGAAGACTGTGCCGGAATACTTTTTCCAGAATAGTTTGGAATACCATAAAAATGGCTTTTCCCAACAAGTACCTGATCAATTTGTTTCTGCTTCAATAAATCTTTGGGAAACAAACAAACAAACAAACAAAGGAATAGCACCAGAGGCTGTGATATCTACCTGTTTGTTTCTCTGCTTGGCTGGAGGTCTTCCCTGTTGCTCCCCAGAGAGCCCTCTGAGCTCCCTCCAGCTGCATCCCCCCTGAGTTCCCTTCACACTTGCTAGCACTTGCGTTAATGGTAGGGAAGAAGGACACTCTCTGATGAAAGTCAGCTGTGCTGGAGCACTGGCACGTGGTCGGAGGGTGTGGCCTCACTAGTGTTCTCGCCTCTTTCTAGAAGTGAAGCTGGACTTAGCACGTATCCCTGCCCTCCCCAGGGGCAAACAGCACTCAATTTCCTGTTTCCTTTCCCAGCCGCAACGGGTTTCCACCACAGCCTTCGGGCTATGATTTTTGGCCTTTCTCCTGCCGTGTAATTCTTTGATTTCCTAGCAGAAATAGGGAACATGAATCCAGGCAGCATTTCGTTGGTGGCTGTCACTTTCCTTCCCCAGCTCTGGTGGCTTTCCACCAGTGCCTTTTGTTGACTTCCACTGAAAAGGAGGGCTTTTGTTCTTCCCACACAGGTGACATGGGGCCATCGGGAGTCTCAGCGGTGCCTGTTGTTCACTTACCCCAGCCAGCCTCACAGGGAATTTCTCAAAGTTCTTTCCAGTTCCTGGGGGGAAACCTAAGACTCGGAACCTTTCAGTGTCTGCAGCTTCCACGGCTTCCCACATTCACACCAGGCCACAGGCAGCCTTTACCAATTCATTAAAACTATTTAGTCTTCTTATCTAACCTCGTCCCTGGGTAGCGGGCGCTCAGGTCCAGCTTCCTCCCTGCAGCTGCCTGTCTGCAGCTTTTGGGCTGGTTGTCTGCCCATGACCTCAGTTTTCCAATGGGTTCAAGAAGAGTTGTTAATTTCCAGTTTCTCCAGCTTTTTTCTTGCCGTAAGGTTAGGTTATCAGCTCCCTGTCAACAGCTGGGACCGGAAGTCCTGTGGTCCCCTTGATGGACACAGGTCCTTAATTCTGGTGAAGCCCAAATGTATCAATTTTTTTTTCCCCTTGGTTTATACTTTCCATGTTTTGTTGATTGACAGTTGCATATGAATAAATTCTTTTTATGCTACAGAAATTGCATGGGAGGTTAGAATCATTTGGCCCTTGCATTGAAGCTTGGAGTTTCTCTGTGAGAGAATCACTAACTACCAATTTAATTTCTTTGTGAAAACAGGACAGATTATTACATCTAGTTCTCCTTCAGTCACTGTTAGGTTGCATTTTCTTAGGAATCTGTCCACCTCATCTGCTTCATATTTATCCACATTTGCTCATAATGTCCTGTACTATAAGTAGCTGTTATTATTATGGGTCATATTTTGTATTTATGTCTTCTGGGTTATTTTTCCCTTTGGTCAATCTCACCGAAGTCCTTACTATTTTATTAATCTTTTTAAAAAAATATTTTATTTATTTTTAGACAGAGGGGAAGGGAAGGAGAGAGGGAGAGAAACACCAATTTGTGGTTGTGTCTCGTGCGCCCCCTGCTGGGGACCCGGCCGGCAACCAGGCCTGTGCGCTGACTGGGAATCGAACCGATGACCCCTTGGTTCACAGGCCCGTGCTCAATCCATTGAGCCACACCAGCCAGGGCTATTTTATTAGTCTTTTTAAAAAAACAAATTTTGACCTTGTTGATATTTGCTATTGTCTTTTGGTTTCTATTTCACTGATTTCTGCTTTTATCTTATTTCTTTTAAAAGAATTTGTATTGATTGATTTTAGAGAGGGAGAGGGAGAAACATTGGTTTGTTGTTCTACTTATTGATGCATTCATTGGCTGATTCTTGCACGTGCCCTGACCAAGGATCGAACCCCCAACCTTGGCATATTAGGATAATGCTCTAACCAACTGAGCTACCCGGCCACAGCTACTATCTTTAGTATTTCATTCCTACCTTTTTTTCTTTGGGTTTATGTTGCAGCTTTCCATTATCAAATTGAAGAGGATATAAAGGACCAGACCTGAGCAGGTCCTAAAAAGAGATATGTGTAAGTTACAGCATGCCTATTCCTGCTACCCTGTCACCTTTCCCTCAACTTGTACCTCAAGGTCTCCAAGAAAGGTAGCTCTCTGTGATCAGCTGTCCGAGCAGGGAAAAAGTTTTGTGGGTGTGTGTAACACGCTGAGGCCTAGCAGGAGTGGGCAGCCATGGGTATTAGCCCAGTTTAGGGGAGGCCCTGAAGGAAGGTGTACAAAGTTCTCCCAATGGGCGGGACTTCAAATAGTACATTTCATGGTCTTTTTTTTTTTTAATTGAAGGTAAGCCACACTGAGGTGAAGATCTGACCAAATTCATAGGCAACAACTTATGAATTTTAGGTGGATGTTTAGGGACTTGGAAGGACAAGGACAGAGGACCGGTGTGAGGAACTGTATGGAAGAGGCACCTGCACGGCCTTCTTGGGATAGGTGTGGAGTGTGAGCGTTTTCTCACTCCTGATACCCAGGTGGACAAGACGAGCCATTGGGCCTTTCAGTCAGTTTCTTTCTGCATCCACCAAATGATTGCCCCGTGGGCTCGTGAACAAGTGGCCGGCTGTGGTGTAGGGAGGCAGCTAAAACAGACACATCTGGTGTGGAATGCGTTTTCCCAGCTGCCGTGTTCTGTCCGCTGCACTGTGCATGCCCTTATACAACACCTTATTCACCATCATGATGCTCCAAAGAGCATACAGCTTCACCAAGGAATTCACTGTAAGGCAACATCAGAGCACGAGCCTTACAGGATGTACTCGCCTCACTGTGAATCCTACATGGGTACCATAATGGAGCAGCGGGGACATGGATGGAAGCCAGAGGGGGTCCCTGTGGTGCCTCCTTGTCTCTTACGTCCAGTTACATCAGCAAATGGAAAAACCTCTTGCTGATGGCAACCCTGAAGACTTGGCTCCCTTGGAAATGTAGTCCGGTGTCTGGTGCGCATGGCGCCAGGGGTGCAAACCAAAGCCACCCGTCCTCACCAGCCGAGAGCAGGGGAAGAGTTATGGGTGCTGTTTCTGGCGCAAGCCTGGTTCTTGAGCCACCTCAGATGCTTTCATTAGCTAACTTTCTATTTAAAGCAGGGTTGATTTCTGAGGTTTGCAACTAGGGACCCTAGTTTTTATAGTGGAATAAGTGGGGTGGGGGGAGCAGATTAGAAGGTTCCATTGTGTCCTCCCCAAAAAGATACGTTTGAGTCCTAACCCTCAGTACCTGGGGTCATACCGGATTACAGTGAGCCTTAAATCCAATGACTGCTCCTTGTAGGAGCAGAGACGCAGACAAGTGGGGAAGAAGGCCACGTGATTTGGAGTCAGAGGTTGGAGTAAGGCAACTACAAGCCAAGGAACACCAAAGATGACTTACTAGGAAGAAGAAGCAAAGATTCTTCCCTAGGGCCTTCAGAGGAAGTATGTCCCTGCCAGTTTCGGGTTTCTGGCCTCCAGAACCATGAGACAATACATTCATGTTGTCTCAAGTCCCCCACCCCCGGTCTGTGCTCTCTGTTGCAGCAGTGTTGGGAAACTAATACTTCACTCAAGGTACCCTGAGTCTATGAAAAGATTTGGTTCTGGGAATTGGATGCACGGCTGGCTGTTATCTATTGTGGTGATTCAGCACAGGTCTCAGTTCGCTAGGCCTAGAGGCCAGACATTAAGGTGGGCTGCCCATCTGTTTTGGTCTTAAAGAACACATGATTAGCCCTGCCCAAGTAGCTCAGCTGGTTAGAGCATCATACCCATATGCCAAGGTTGCGGGTTCGATCCCCAGTCAGGGCACATACAAGAATCAACCAATAAATGCATAAATAAGTGGAGCGATAAGCTGATGCTTCTGTTTCTCTCCTCTCTCTCTAAAAATCAATAAAAATTGTTTTTAAAGAATATGTGATTATTAGGCACCGCCCCACATGCTCCTCATCAGACTATTCTGATCACCACGCTGGTCCTGCTGCCCACGGGTATCATACCCACCATTTGTCCGGAAATGAAATTCTGCTCTTGCCTCTAGTACCCAAGGAAACTGGTGTCCACCCCCCTCCCCCCGAAATCAGCACCGTCTCCTAGCATATCTGCAAACAGCCATAACAACCGCTTAGAATCAAATCCACAACACCATCATGATAAGGTACACTGTAGTTTTATGAACTGCTTAGGCGGAAGGAAAACCCCTGGCAAAGTGTGATGATGTACAATAATTTAGAATATATCCTCATATCAGAGATGTGAAAAATGTGCATCTTAGGATGCACGAAATACAGTGATTCTCAAAGCCTTGAAGGAGAGAGGCATGTGAGTTCTTTCAGGGACCAAAGTTAGAATGTGACTGAGCAGGTCATGCATGATAATTCAGTCTAACGCTCTGATCTCTCTGAGACCTGAGATTCTTCCTATTCTTTATCCCCGGGTACTTCTGCCAAGTTAACTTTATGTAACGTGAACTGCCATGGAGCCCAGATTGCAGTCAGCCAACTGCGAAAACTGATTAGAACTGTTTCCAGCTGCTTGAATCATCATACTGAGTCCAAAGTCTGTGGTATGCATACCTACATTGATAAGTTCAGCCTGATAGAAGGCTACGATTATCTCTTTCTTCTATTCTAGCACCCTCGTATTTGCCAGAGTTTATGCAAATTTTTTAAATCCTCAGCTGAGGACATGTTTATTGATTTGAGAGACAGAGACACTGATATAAGAGAGAAACATCGATCCACTGCCTCCCTTATTCGCCCTGACCAGGAATCTAATCCACAACCTTTTGGTGTGCAGGACGATGCTCCAACCAGCTGAGCCCCACCGGCCAGGGCTATGCAGATATTTCTCAGTGCAAGCCTTCTCCTGGGTCAAATTCTGTATTTGTCTTTCTGTGGCATACTGGAGTCTGACTGTTTCTATAGGTTGGGAAGAATGAGGAGTGGGGGAGATGAGGAGGAGGAATGGCTTTCTCTGTCAGTGAGCTCTAGTGAAGTTATTAAGAGTTCTCAAGCGAGGTGGTAACGGCATCATCAGACAGGGGAGCTGCGACTGAGTCTCCTGGCAAATGAGCGCAGACTGAGACTTAAAGGTACTCTGATTCACCTGCGTTCGCTCGCACTTCACCATTCCAATTCTCAAGGTCCTATATATCTTCACATCAGAGCACTGGGGAGGTTGTGAGTGAAACTAACACTGTAATTTGGCAACTCATAGGATCAAATGTCTAAGTTTGACTGGAGCTTCTCAGCTTTTCCAATGCAAGCAAGCAGAGCCTCCTTTACCGTAGGGAGCCTCGGAAAAATCTCCGCTTTTCAGTCTGTGCTTTGATGGGAGGATTTAGGAATTAGAATTCATCTCTTTCTTTAAGCCAGTAGTTTTCACTGTAGTGACTTTTGTCTCCCCCAAGGGGACATTTGGCAATACCTGGGGACATTTTTGGTTGTCTCAGCTGGGGAGGGGTGTACATGTTACTTGCGTCTGGTGGACAGAGACCAGGGATGTTGTTAAATATCCCATAATGCATAGGATAACCTAGAGCAAAGAAGTATCTACCCCAAAATGTCAGTAGTTCTGAGGCTGAGAAACCCATTTTAAGCTTATTCTGCGCAGTGGGAAGTAACTGTCCCTTTCCACGTCCTTTAGTGCCTCAAGTATGCCAATATTGCATTCAGCAATTTCATATCTTATGCCAAAAAAGATACTGTGGCATGATGAGATACAAGAAGTACCATTATTATTATTTTTTAAGTATTTTATTTTCTTTTTGATTTTAGAGACAGGGAGGGAGGGAGAAAGACAGGGTGAGAAACAGTGGTGTGAGAGAGAAATATAGATTGGTTGCCTTAAGTACACACCCCAGCGGGGGACGGCACCCACAACCCAGACCTATGCCCTGACCGGGAATTGAACCAGCGACCTTGTGGTTTGCAGGACGATGCCCAACCAACTGAGCCACACCAGCCAGGGCAGAAGCATCATTATTTTATGAACTGTGGTGGCAAAACCACTGTCAAACCTAACACTACAGTGATTTTGAACACACATCCTGGTATGTGTGCCCTTCATCCTGCTGTGTGGCAGCCCTCGACGCTGCCAAAGCCACTTCGTGGGCGCTTCGTTCTAGATGATAAGGTGACATTGTGACTGCTTCTCTCAGAGTCACGTCCCTAAACACTTGCAAAATTTCAACTGCCTTCAGTCCCAATTAGGCCCAATAACTAACCCTTGAAGTCCTGTTGCCTCCAAAACCCCTAAAACAGATTTCTGTTTCTCAGTAGCAGTGTGTTCACGTGTGCATGTGCATGCCAGACATCGGGACATTGCCTAGCTTGCAGAGGAGCTGGAATTACTGGAGACCACGTTTAGGGCTACTGTGAATATCACCTACGTCAGGCTGTAGAGCTGGTCAGAAGAGGCCAGCACTGCTCACCAACGCCAAACACGAGGTGCTGCGGCTCTGGCTTTGGACCGTCCAGCACCCCTTCCATAGCTGCTGGTACTTGAGCATGATTTCACTGCTGCTGCTGCAGCATCCGAGTTGCTCCTCGTCGGCCGCCTCGTCGTGCACTGGCCAGCAGGGAAGCGTCTCACTCACGGCAGCTTAGCACACGTGTGAGGTCCAGTCACAGGGGAGGCTGGATTGGCAAATATCTGGCCCATTCAGCAGCTCCAGTAGGAGACATCCTGCTGCCCTCATCCTCACTGCGTGGGGAATTCCCCAGTTACAGGACAATGGTAGCTTCTGATTGGCTACAAAGAATGGCAAAGATCCGCTATACCCCTTCATAGCACACTCTCCCTTCTGCTCAAGACAGAAAACCAGGAATTGTCCTGGATTCTCCTCTTCACTTAGACCATCAACAGGTAGTTGGCTTTGTTTTCAAAATGTAGTCTTGAGTCCATTCCCTTTTCATCTCTTGTGTTAATAAGTTAGTGCCGTTACCCATTTCATTTGGATTCCTGTCAATAGCCTCTTGTCTCCCCAGGTCTACACTTTTGCCCTTCAAATCCATATATCTTCTCCGAAGCAGCAAAAGTGTGTTTCTTTGTAAGTCACTCGATAAAACTGAGCTTTAGCCCTGACCCATGTGGCTCAGTGGGTTGGGCATCGTCCTGCAAAGCACAAGGTTGCTGGTGCAATTCCCAGACAGGGCACATGCCTGGGCTGCGGGTTCGGTCCCTGGTCAGGGCGTGTGAGAGGCAACTGATAGATGTTTCTCACAGCAATGTTTTTCTCCCTCTTTCACCCTCCCTTCCCCTTTCTCTAAAAATAAAAAAATAAAATCTTTTAAAAATGTGTTCATTTAAAAAAGCTTATTTGCTTTAAAGCCTTCAATGGCTTTTCTTTTTTTTTAAAAAAAAAACTTAGAATAAAGCTGAAGTCCTTATTTGGTCTCTAAGGAGAGGTGATCTTACATCTCATTTTACATAGGATATGATTTTTAAGAGAGAGAGCGCCTCCTGTATTCTCAGAAATTCATGGTTTGGACAATAAGTTCCTGTCACTTGACCTGTAAGGCCCTGCGTCCCTGTTCCTCCCCTCCCCTCACTAAATGCCATTCACACTTGTCTTCTCTTGGCTCTTCTCTGTACTTCGGGGCCTTTGCAGGTTCTGTTCCATCTGTCTGGTACACTTTTCCTCCCATTTCCCAACCGAGGTTTCTCCTTGTTATCCTTCAAGTCTCAGCTTAGCGGGTACCTCTGAGCCTCCTCTCCTTAGCTCCCCGTCTCACCAGCTCCCTCCTGTGATCTGGAGTTCAGTTGCTCTGTCTACTTGTTCCATCTCTGTCTTACTCATTAGAGTGAAGCTCCAGAGGGTCTGGATTGTATGTTTTAGTCATCGTTGTACCCCAGGGTCTGACAGGGGGACCTGGCATCCGATGGTGCCCTCAGTAAAGAACTTGTTAAACAAGCAAGTAAGGGGCCTTTACATCCTGACCCCTGACAAGGCCGAGCTACCACGCCGACTTGTCCCCTTTTGCCCGCCTCACAGTGATACTTGAAGTCCTTTGTGTCACGTCAGCCTGATTGGCAGTTTCTCCTTCTGGATCACAAGCCCTGAGAACGGGCATGTTTCTCTGGCTGTTCTTAGAACAGGGCAATTCAACAGGCAGGTGTCGCAGGCGTCGACTGGGTCTTCTGCAGCATCACCTGCCTGGGGGCTGGGGAGCAGGCGGCCCTGGTGACCCTGGCAGTCTGGCTCTGCAGTGGCAGAGTGCAGGGGGCCCTTTGGGAGGGCAGGGACTTCACCATGGGCTCGGCGCGCAGCGGGACTTTCTCTGCTTCACTGTCAGTCTCCGTCTTAGAGGCTTCTTGAACCCCAGAAAAATCTGGGCACATCCAGAGCCCAGGCCTTCAGCAAGGCAAATGGCAGAGCTGGGAGCAAGGCCCCTGGATCCTGGGGCAGAGCTGGACAAAGGTGCAGGAAAGAACTTCCAGCTTCCACCCTAACTTGACTCTGTGTTGTCTTCAGGTACAAGCACCAGCTCCACAGTAAAACCTATGGTCACAGGCAAGCCAGAAACAAGTGCCCCGCCCGGTGACCCACAGGCGGCTTCAGCCCCAGCCCAGGCAAACGCAGTTCCACCTGTAGCACTCAATGGCTCAGGCGTCACCACTGCCCCTGTGAGCGACCAAAAGAGTGCTCAAGGTTCAGGCCAGACTACTCTATCAACACAGATGACTAACCCAGCTGTCATGAGGAAGCCAGAAAATGCAACCAGCCAGGATGGAAATAAGGATACATCTCCAGCAGGAGCCCAGAGTATCACTACCAACATAATGAGCACTAAGGAAGGAAGCCAGACGACCCCTCCAACTCCGGGTGCAGTTACCACCACGGGCACCGCTCCTGCTGTTCCTTCCTTGCTCACTCCAACAGGCAGTCGGCAAGTCCCTTTGGGCTCCACTGCTGTGAGTGCCCCAGGGAGCTCACCCACGGGACCCAGCCAAATGACTGCACCTTCAAAGAGTCCAGACGCGACGACGAGCCACACTGCATCTCAGGGGACAACTAACACACCGAGTAAGTACTGCCTTTTATTTTCAAACATGAGGAAACTTTACAATGCTTAGAATCTACACAGTTGCTCAGCTGGAAGGTAGAGATTCAGGCTGAGGGTTAAAGGTTGTTGAATACACCCCACCTGCATTCTACCCGCTTCCCATTTCAGTGCGGAGCAGAAGCCCACCTCAGCCAACAAGCCAGCAGTCTCTTCGTGGGTGGGACGCTGGGAGGTCACAGTGGCGGGTGTTACTAGAAATTCTCCAGAACAGTGTTTCTTATGTGAGATTGATGGCTGTCTGCCATAAAGATGTACTTTGGTTTTACACATACATGATGCAGTACACATACATATAAGATATAGGCAACGTGCACATAACTGACAAATTTTCACTGACCTAAAGTAGGGCTTACCCTTACTCTAGGTGGTACACCCTGATGTTTTCTATTCCATTCCATTCCCCCCACCCTCTTCCAAGGGCTGATCTAACCCAGTAAATTCATTTCAGAACTCACTGATGGAGCACGAGCCATGTCAGGTCTATCGAATCAGAATTTCCACACGCAAACCTGAGACTCTGCGTTTTCAAGACCTCCCCAGGCTGTCCGGGGGCATACTGAGGTTCACAGACTGCCGCTCCAAAGGAGGGCGGTCGGGTCCTACTGCAAGGGCAAGGGCTCTGAGCTGGAGAAACCGGGGTTCCAATCCCATCTCTGCCACTTGTAAGCATATGATATTAGGCAAATGGTCAAGGCGCTGGGAGCTTCAGTCTCCTTGTTTATAAAATAGGGATGATTATGATACCTCCCTCCTGGCGTTGTCATGAGGTTTAAATAAGAAAGTACCTTTGGCCTTGGCTGGTATGGCTCAGTGGGTTGAGCACCAAACTGTGAAACAGGAGGTTGCTGGTTGGATTCCCAGTCAGGGCACATTCCGGGGTTGCAGGCCAGGTCCCCAGTGGGGGGCTCATGAGAAGCAATCACACATTGATGTTTCTCTCCCTCTCTTTCTCTCTCCCTTCCCCTCTCTCTAAAAATAAGTCAATAAAATCTTTTTTTTTTTAAAGTACCTTTGGAGCACTTCCAACAGTCCCTCCAGGAAGTCGGCACCTCACTTAATGTTAGTTAACATTGCTGGTGATGTCACGGACATCACTGCTATTTCTTCAATCTTGTTCCTACGCTGGCTCATCCCGTCTGACCCATCCTGCAATATGTTACAGGAAGTGGCCTCTTCTGCCTTATCTTCCTCATGGGCTGCTTACTCCAGCTTGCAGTCTAGGTCGGGATAAGACCAAAGAACTGAGGGGACTAAGTACAAGAAGACTGGCCTTTTTCTCTAGAGGTACCACTCATCTTTTCTCTTAACCTTTGTTTTCCCAGCCATAGTACCCTTGGCTACCTCACCCGGAAACCAACAGATCTACACCAATATGCCAGCCGTCACTGGGACAGCTCACTCAGTCCCTGGAACTGCTTCCTCTGTCACTGGGGCCTCTCACTCCAGCACTGGGGCTTCTCCCTCCATCCCCAGGACTCTGCCTACAGTTTCTCCATCAGGACCCGTGGCCCTGCCTTCTGTCAGACCCACAAGCTCCAGCACTCAGTTGACTCCAGCTGCCCCCCAAGGCTCCAACATCCCTTTACCCACCTCAGCTCTTAAGGATGAGAGGGTAATTCTAGCAGGGGTTGGGACAACAAGTGAGCCCAGACTCCGATGGAAGGGGCTCTATCCGGGGAGAGTGTTTCTGTTCTTCCCTTCACCCCAGGGCCCCTGGCTAGGGTGGTAAGGACCAGTCATCCAATCGTCCTAACCCTAACCCTAACCCACCCCGCACTCCCCACCCCGGGTTCTGGCTTAGACAGCCCGACAGCCAGTAACACACCTGGCTCTGAAACCCTGGCCCAGCCTGGCCCCTGGTCACCAGGAACTCCTTTTCAACCTCACTCACCCAGAGGGAGGGCGGGAGGAGTCAAAGAGGAGGTCCCGTCAGTCTCGGCCCGAACCCTCATCCCAGGGGCTTCTTGCAGGTTAAGTGCGAGCCTCCCAAAAGGCTGAATGAGACGATGCTCATCCTGAACTCCACAAAAACCAACCTCTGTGTGAGTACCTCACTAACCCTAGTCCCACCCTGAGTCCCACCTCCCACGTGCAGTTTGGCAGCAGGGCGGGAGGGAATGAAGGGGTCCTTCGCAGAAGGGACTGAGAGATGTGTTCCCTTCCCTGGTCTTGTTTTGTCCTAGTCGGAGATAGCACCTGCCCATCTTGCAGAGGGACAAAGCGAGGTTGGGATTTGTCTAAATGAAGCCACACCCCCAGGGCTGCTGCAGGGCCTGAAGCACCAGGTCTCCTGGGCTTTCACTGGGTAACTAGTCACTTGCTCTGGGAGTCTAGAGACCCCAACCCTCGTTCTTGTTTGCCTCTAGCTCAGGGTGACTTTAAGTCTATGTCTTTGGACTTTGGAGGCCTCAATTAAAAAGAAGAGTCTTGCCCTGACCCATGCGGCTCAGTTGGTTGGAGTATTGTTCTGTAGACCCAAGGGCCACAGGTTCAATTCCCAGTCAGGGCAGAGGCCTGAGTTGTGGTTTTGGTCCCCAGTTGGGGTGTGTGTGAGAGGTAACCAATCAATCTTTCTTTCCCTTTTTCTCTCCTTCCCCGCTCTCTAATATCAATAAGCATGTCCTCAGGCGAGGATAAACTTTTTTTTTTTAATTAAATGAGAATCTTGGTCTGCCTAACTCTCTCTGTTCTTATTGTCTGGTTTTCTGTTTCCTGGTCCATGGCTTCAGTAGAATAGCATGGAGGGAATCTTCCCCTAACCTGAGAAGTCAGAGCTCCTGAGCATCAGCGAGCCATTGCCAACAGTTGTTCTTCTACTTGGGGTGGGGGGTGTGTATGGGGTGGGGGGTGCAGGTGTCAGCGTGTATGTGAGTACAACTGCATGAGAACGAGAGTGTGGCGGGCAGTGTGTGCCTTTACACTGCTAGTCTCTGAGATTAAAGGTTTTAGTCAGTAAATGGGCTCTGTGAGTGCAGGTGATGGATGGTTCACTGCTGCCCTCTCCTGGTCAGTTCCTATTTTCACAAAACACCCGGTAAGAACTAAACAGAACACTGGTTTCTAAGGATGGAGGATTTGGCTTTACAGTACTTTAATGGCCTGTATTTTCTGCAGTAGTTGTTTCCTTGGAGGTGTCCATGTTGCTGGTATTTCCCAAGTGAATTTTACAAAAGCATACATACATTTAGACCCGAGTTTTCAAAGGCAGCAAGCGGTGTCTCCCGGAGGTTGGGCTCATTGGACCAGGCAGGGTCCACTACTGACAACTTTCCTCAGGCCCTCTTTTTCGCTAAAACTTGGCAGGTTGTGTCTTTGGGTGTGAGGAGCATTTTTTCTCTCTCCTATAAAGGGAAGTTGGAAAGCCCTGGATCTCTACCTGGGGTCAGGCTGGGGAATTAGTAAGCCTAAGGAAATTCCAGGTAGAACCCCAACAGATGGTTGTGTGGGGGGGACAGGTGGGTAGGGTTCTGACATAAACCAAACCAAGGGTCCTTTTCTTCATCTCAGTCCCTTATGCTAAACTCAGGCCAGGGAAACGTCAGCCCAGGGTGCATCTGGGTGGCAAAGCGGGGTTGGGTAAAAGCTGCCCACACATAGCTTCTTCACCCTTACCTCTAAAGCCATGTCAGCCAAGCTCTTTTTGATTAGAAATATAGAAAGCTCCCTCCCAAGACATCCCCTGGTGCATCTCCAAGATAACCCCACATTGCCCCCGGCCTTGTGGCAGCCCAGCCTTCCTTCCTGTCGGCCTGCTTTCAGTTTTGGAGGGTCTGAGCCTAGGGAAAGGCACACGTTTGCACTGCAGGGTAGCTCACCTTGAGCAGAGAGCCACGCGTGCTCTCCCGAGGCCTCTGAACTGGGCCTCACGCCTGGAGAGAGGTTCCCAGGGAACTGGTCTTCCCCACGTGCAAAGTCTCCTCTAGCCCCTTCTAGGGAGAGAGGTAATAAAAGCATTAGACCATTAGACCATGACCCTTTAAGAGCTTTGTGGGAGAAAAGATCTCTACAGTGAGAGGTATTGTCAGCCACAGAAAGGATAAACAGGGAGAGGGGGCTGCGAGCAGAGATTCGCATGAGGCTTAGAGGGCAGGGTCAGGTCCTGGAGAACAGCACAGAAGTTGTGACTCCTGGCAGGCTTGGGAATGGCCCCAGTGGAAGCTGGAGAGGGGAAGAGGTTCATTCTGGGAACAGCATCCTCTTGGCCTTGGCCCCGAAGGGCAGCCCCACCAGCCTAGGCTGCTGTCAGGATCCCTGGGGAGTCACCTGTGATCTCCCACAACAGGCAGGGAGCCCTTCAGATGACAAGCTGGTCACACTGCTGTGCCGAGCTGCAAAAGCCAACTTCAACCCAAGTCGAGATCAGTGCCACATACGGTTGGTCCCTGCTTCAGACATCCAGGCAGTGGCAATCAAAGAGATCACCATCCAGAGTGAGTTGGGGGCAAAGAGGGGCTGAGCCCTTTGTGGGGTGGGAAAGGGACAGGGGTGACAGTTCAGGAGCCACAGATATGGGTCACTACTGGTACTCCCTCAGTTTCCTACGAATTGTCAAGCCATTTCCCTTCCCAGGGCCCACCCCAGAGAGACAGGCTCAGAGGGCGGAGACACGGCATGTTCCCCTGTTGGGGCCCAGTCTCTGTCCCTTCCCAGATCACTCTGAGCTAGAGCGCTGAAGCAGCACCTCTCCCTCTACCCCACAGCAAAGCTCCTTCCCACGGACTTGTACGAATCGCTGAAAGACAAATGGGACGACCTCAAGGAGGTAAGCTGGACCCCCTACCGTGTGCTGGGACAGATGGGGTCAGGAGCCTGTCTCAGGAGTCCCCGGTCACTTTGCTCCACAGTGTCCCTCTCATGGTAGACGAACCTCTAATTTGCAAGCATCTAGAAGATAGGAGGACATGGGAGGGGATAGCAGGGCAGTGTCATGGGCCCCACCAATCCCCAAGCGGAATGATACACGGGAATTCAGAGAGAGGGTGACGGGAACCTGTTTGCCGCCGCATAACTCTCTTTGCTGGACAGTTGGGCATCAGTAACATGCAGCTGGGGGACCAGGGGCCGCCGGAAGAGGCTGAGGACCGGTTCAGCATGCCCCTCATCATCACCATCGTCTGCATGGCGTCCTTCCTGCTCCTCGTGGCAGCCCTCTATGGCTGCTGCCACCAGCGCATCTCCCACAGGAAGGACCAGGTGAGGCTTTCACTCTTCTGGCCAGGGAAGCAGACCAACCCACCGGGTGACTGTCACCCGTATTAGAACAAGGTGAGCGGGCCGTGGACCCAGGCAGACATCAGCCCGTCGAGGAAATGGACACCGGCCTGGCAAGAGGGAAGCACGTGGGCTTCCGGAGGCAGAAAGACTTGGTTTAAGCCCTAGCTCTGCCTCCTTCGTCTGTGTGATCTTGAGCAAGTCATAATATCCGAGCATCAGGTTTCTCGTCTGCGTTGTGGGGAGAAGACCCACCTTGCTGAGCTGCTCTGAGGAGTCACTGATGTCAGTGGGCGTAGGCATCCCTGTCTAGCCAGGAGGCGTTCTCTCACCCACCTGACTACAGTTCTCATTATGACTCCACCCAGACTCATCCCTGGTTCTCGACTCTGGCTGTGCACTGTGGGGAGCTTTAAAAACATTCCCATGCCCAGCGGCCCCACACCACAACAGAGCGCAGTCTCAGGATGAGTGTATTCATCAAAAGCTTCCCAGGTGACCTGACAGTGCTCCCAGGTTGTATCTTAAAGATGGAGAGAAAGACTGTCTCCAGACAGACCATCTGCAGCAGAGGTGTGTGCGTGCCCTGCTGTACCCAGCGTGCTTGGGCTTGGAGAGGTCCTCGGCCGTGTCTGAAGAATGTGTTGTTGCCGTCCTTCCCAGTTCAGTACAGTGGGGCCAGGCCAGGGCCTGGAGAGTGAGGTTTGTGGAGAGGGAATGGAGGGAAGAGTGTGGAGGACTCTGGAGAACAAAGTCCATTTGCTCTGACTCCATGGCTTTGCCACCAGCATGGTGGCAAGGGGAGCTGGGAATTTTAGGAAGTCCTCGTCTCCAGCCCACCACGAGGCAGGTCAGTAGGCAGGATGGCCTCCAAGAGCACTAACTGCTCATATGAGCCAAATTGGGGATCCTGGATTTTAAGGGTGCATGTGTTACCGGGAGGCTAATAGTCCTCACAGATGACCCTTTCTCCTTGGCTTGTCTTCCCCACTCCAGCAACGACTCACAGAGGAGCTGCAGACGGTGGAGAACGGGTACCATGACAACCCAACACTGGAAGTGATGGAGACCTCCTCAGAGATGCAGGAGAAGAAGGTGGTCAACCTTAACGGGGAGCTGGGGGACAGCTGGATCGTCCCTCTGGACAACCTGATGAAGGATGACCTGGATGAGGAGGAAGACACCCACCTCTAATCAGGTCCACTGGCGGCCGCCGACAGAGCCACGGCGCTCCGGACTGAACCACCTCAAGTGCCAATTGGACCAGGGAGGAAAGTCCTCCCCATTTGAGGAAAAGACTGGGGTGAGGGGTTAAGCAGACTCAGAGGGACTTGCCTCCCAATCCCCACAGGGCCTTAATTTTTCCCTTTTCAAGCTGAATGAATCACACTCTGTCTAGATTCCTCTTGTAAAATAACCCACTAGTGCCTGAGCTCAGTGCTGCTGAAGATGAGGGGAAGAGAAATAAAAGAAAGAGCCGTCCAAGGGACTTTAGAGATCATCTGGTAGAATCCCTCCATTTCACAGATGAGATGGCTGGGGCCTGAGGAGGGTAAGGTCAAGATCACACAGCTACTTGGTGACAGTCAGAGTGAACACAAAGATTCCTCCTTCTGTCCAGTGCTCCTTCCCACCTTGTCACACTGCTCTGGTCACTTGCGCCTTCCCTGCGGAGCTGCCCTGGGCAGGGGGGTGGGGGGGGAAGCTGCCAGTCTGAGGATGGGATAGAAGGGAGAGCAGGGCCAGGTCCTGTCTCAGTGGGATCTGATTACTTGAAAGTGTAGGGCCCAAGTTCAATCTCCTACCCGAGCTCCACTGCCAGGGTTCCCATCCCCTTTGCTCTTCCCCCTCCCTTCACTCAATTTTCATTGCCACTCTGTCTCAGGGTGCTGGAACTAACACAAGTCATTCATGACCTTGAACCCCATCTTCTGACTTCTGGTTTCTTGTCACTTGCTTACTAAGATTGGGACTTCATCCACACAAGACCCCCGGGGGAACCAGGTCTGCTTAGGGGTCTATCCACAAGTGAACAGCAGGGGAAGCCCTTCCTTCTAGGATGAGTCCTGGCCCACCACCTGAGGTGCCCCCTAGGTGTTCCCTTGGCCTCCCATTCCACCAGGGACTAAAATCCACAGCAGCTACTGAAGACAAACTGTTCCTGTTTTATTGGTGCACTGCTCATCCGATGGGGGTGACACCCGAGGTAGGAAACCCCAGCCCCCGAGAGCCAGCGTGAACAACCAGCTTCAGGACAGACTTTCCCAGGACCCCCGATAGTAGGGGGGTGTCCCAAGAGACAATCAGTTGAAACAGCAAGGAAGGACAGGCTTTACTGTTTCACAGGGAATTCGGGGACTTTTCAAGTTGCTGAGAGTTTTGTTATTTTGATGTAGTTGTTTGTTTGTTTGTTTGCTTGTTTTTTGAACCCAGCCTTCTACTGCCGAAGGCCACAGCTCAAATGGCAGGGAGACTTTCTGTTAGGTCATCTCGCCAATTGCAAGTCCCCTGCCCCACAGGGCAAGAATGGCCTGGAATGTTCGGTGTGCATTGTAAGGTGCACGCGGGGCAGCCCGGGGAACCAGCCGTCTCTGTGCCCCGTACTCTTCTGCCACGGAACCGTGTCCTCTTCTCTGCTGTCCTGCAGTTTCTGGTGGCGTCTCAGGGAAACAAAATAGCACCTATGTCTCAGTGGAGGCATGTGGAGGGCGCTCAGCAGTCTGGCCATGTGGAAGGCACCTGAGGACTGGACATGGTGAGGTTTAATCTGATTTTCTGAGAAGGGGGAATCTTGTGTGGAATTTTGGACTTTGCCCAAGGGCGCTCGTTCCTGGGCATCAATTTCCTGGAAGCAACAAGGAAGATGAGCAGAACTGCTTAGGAGAATGAGAATGGCCATTTCTGGGCAAAAAGCCAGAAGTCCAAAACCTAGAGGCAGGCCCAGGCTGCGATAGTTCTGATGAAATAGGCTCTCTGCTTTGGGATAGGTTCTTTTTTTTTTTTTAAAAAAAAAAAGGTGGGGAGGAGCTCAGGGGGTAGATGGATGTCCTTCCCCGGCTGCCTGATTCTTTCCTCATTGCGTTTTGCCCTTTGGCCTTGGGGTTCAAGTTGGCCCCAGTGAATTTCCCAAGAGCTAGAGAGATGCTAGGCTAACAAGGATCCAAAAGCATTTGCCCTGTTTCTCTAGTATGTAGAGTTTGGCAGGGTGGAGAATGGTGATAGTTTGGGGGAAAAGAGAGGAAATCTTGTCACACCAGAAAAAGATCTGATTTCTTCCTCCTTGCCCAGTATTTGGTTCATTCCACCCAGTGGGTTTCTATCATTGCCCCCTGGGGGAGAGGCCCCTGGAAGGATTCTACTCCTTTGCTAATTCTGGGTCATGTTTTAGCAGCCAGGCCTTTTGACAGAGACAGCAAGTAAGTCTCTGAAAATTGACCAAAGGCCACCACCCACAGGCCTCTTGGGGAGAGAGATGACATCTGGCAGGGATTAGAGAGTGACAGTTACCCTCGGTCGAGAGCGAGGTTCGGAGGTTCCTTCATTTGGTGCATCCTGACTGTGATTCTCTAGCCTTGCCAGGGCGGCTGCAGAACCGTGAAAGGCCGTACCCCCGTGCGTCTGTAAGGGCCATGTTCTTCCCTCCTCTGTACTAAGCTCTAACTGCAGGCTGGCAGTTCAGATCCAGGGGCTCAGGGGAGAGGGGAGGAACAACCAGAACTCTTCATGACTTTACGCAAGTTGTACCAAAGGGAGATTATGAACTCTACTTCAGTGACACTGGTTTCCGTGAGCTGCAGGAAAGGCCGACACCATGACTGGGAGGATCGGACACGCCTGGGAGAAGCGTGCAGTCCTGTGTGTGGGGGGGGTGGTGCAAAGCAGCAGTGCTTTGGAAGGTCTTGGCATCGTCGGACAGAATTTGGGGGAAATGTAGGCGCAGGCCCCTTGTTCCCCTCTCAATAAGGAGAGCTGGCAGAAAGTTTATTAAAACCACTCCTGAGCTTTATCCTTTTTGACAATATGCTGGAGAAACTTTGAACAAGTTCAAACTGATGCATATATACATATTTTTATGGTTATGTAAATAAAATGGCCACACGTTAATTCACCCAGCACTGCTTTAAGTGAATATATTTTGGAAAAATATTTGTTAGACACAGAGGTGGCTTTTTTCTTTTCTCTGAACAGGAATGTAAATGTCTATTTTCCTAGAAATGACAAGTTTTTGTTTGGTTTTTCTTTAATGACAAAATGAAATATAAGACAGGCTGATGACAAAGTATTTGTCTAGCATATCGGGCAGTTTTATTTTAAACGTGACCCTCACGCCCTCCCCAGCAAAGTCCCAGCCTGTTCCAGTCAGGGTCGCAGTCAGTGAGCACTGGTTGGAAAGCGACCCCCTGGTCACTGGGAGAGAGTTTCAGGGACCTAGAGACCTAGTCCAATTTTTTGTTGTGTTGTTTTTAACAGAAACCTTGAAAAATAAAGGGACTTGGCCCAAATCACATGGTTAGTGACAGAAAAAGGATTAAAACCTGGGTTGGCAGATTCCAGTGCTGTGTGCCTCCACTTTTTTTTTTTTTGGTGTTTTTGGGGTTTTTTTTGAGGAGTAAATTAAGACCTGCTAATTAGCCACAGGCCATTAGCATGACACAAAGGACAGAATTCCCTGCTCAGATCTCATCCTGCTGCAGTCTAGGGAGGACAGGAAGACAGAAACAGGTCTTCCACACTTTCTCCGAGTTATTTAGGCCTGAGACTGACATGAGCAATTCTTTTCTGTCAAGAAGACAGTTTTGAATGAGCTGTTACCTGTGAATCTGCTACTAGCGGACTAAGGATCAAAGGGAACAAGAGAGGGGAAGGCAGATTCACGGAGGTCTGGCGAAAACCCAGCCCTGAGTGACAGGAGGGGATCGCTGTTTGATGTGGGTCTTTGTTTTTGGTGAATGTTAAACAGTTTACCCAGGAAACTGGGAGAGCACTGTCTCGGGGACAGGGGTCTGAAGTACACTGGAATTTACTAAGAAACTTCTTTGTAAAGGCTATACTTAATTATAGCCATTTTCTTACAAAAAAAAATATTTTTGAACATTGTATACTGTCAATTAAAGTGCTTTTGTGTAAGCTGGTTCAAGCCCCAGTTTGTGCTCTGATTGGCTTTGCGTTCTTCACTGGCGGGGAGGCTCAGCCCTGCAGCTGAACAAAGGTGAAGGGAGGGGCCCCGAGCTCCTGACAGTTCTGAGACCACCCCAGGCAGTTCCTGAGCTCGGCACTGAAGGGACCTTTCCCCTCACAGCACTGTTTGACTCTTGCCTTACCTCTTCCTTTTGTTGCCTCAGTTAGAATTGTGAGTCACCCAGCACTAAAGAGCTTGAGGGGCTGCTGCATCCTGGGCCGGTATGAAGACACTGGCGTGGAGACAAATAAAAATAGTAAATACTTGGAGGTCCTGCCCTGACCCTGGTCCTGCCCATAGTAGGATCTGCTTACCTGTCATGAGAAGCCTCTGCCTGTCCCTTATCTAGATGCAGTGAAGACCAAGGGGGTTCAATCCTCACTGGGAGGGAAAAAGTCCCGATTCCAGAGGGAAACCGTCAGGCAGATCCTGTCCACGTCCATAGCTGCCATCCAACAGTCTTCCGTGTGTCCGGCCTCTTACATTCACAGAACATTTTTACACATGCTCCTTAGAACTAGCGCCACTCTACCAACAGGGAAAGTAGGTACAGAGAGTACAGACTCCCTTTAAGATTACACAGGTATTTAAATGGTCGTGTGAGGCCTTGGATCTACATCTATTCTGTTAGCCTTACATTTTGTTCAACATCACATCAATGCCTGAGTTCCAACGACAAAGTGGATTGCTAGACTGCAACCAGACTTACGATAGGATTTTCTTTCTATGCGGGAGTCTGAAAGGCAGTTCACATCCTTAGGGTGGACCAGAGTTGGACCAGGGGTATTTTGAGGTTAACTTGCAGCATGTGCCAAGGATAGAGAAAGGAATACAAGAACCAGGAACTCGGGCAGGCTCCGGGACCATGCTCGAGGTGCACTGTTCTAAGAAAGAGAATGACTCATAGTTTACTGCTGGCTACAAATCCGACCTAAGTCTCCGTTCTCTTCCTGAATAGGTCATTCACTGCCCTCCCTGCCCTGCCAACCAAGGGCCACTCTCTGTTGTCATTTTTAATTTGTCACTTTTTTGCCTCTTTGTCACTCCCAGTCTCCCCCGTCCTTGCTTCTGGACCCCAAGGGAAAGAGGAAAGAATAGGATTGGCTATTATAGCCAACACTCGTGATGAATCCTGACATAGCTAGTATTTTTCAAGGACCTGGGCATCTCATAGATTAAAAAGTCAGCGGGATCCTGGCAAACAGGATCCGCTGCCAACATTTACTTCAGAGATGTGGAAGTGAGACATAGAAGTGAAGACTGTGCCCAATGCTATAGTCACAGGCGGATCTGGAAATAAACATCGGATTGCTGACTCGTGCGCTGGGCTACCCGTTCCTACTGCCCAAGTTCAGAGGGTCCAATCTCCCCTCCTAGGGTTTGACAATCATCAGAGGTTAGTAGCACAGCAGTGGACAGGCCACCTCTAACTATAGCTTTTTGTTCTCTGGAAGAAGAAAGTTTCTAGAAGATGTAACTGGTGGCCTTTGCTTTTCCTAGGGGAAAGCGCAGAGGGAGGAAAGTCCCCTGTGAACATTGGAGAAGCTTCACAGTAAGAATGCTAGGATAGTGCCAAGCATCCTCCTCTACCGCCCACCTTCCCTGTGCCTCCAAGACGTGTAAAAAGCAAAGGAAAATGAGGTGTTCCATGTGCTGCCACAGGGAAGAAGAAATGTAACCAACTGGTACTGAAGCACGTGCCAGGGCTAACAGTCCTTTCACACTTCACCTTCAAACTGTGAAGGCTTAGTGGTAAGACATACAGCCTTCCTTAACAGAAAAACTTTTTGAAATTTCTGTGAATTCTGGGGTTGTGAATATAGGTACACAGTGGCCGTTTCCCCGTTAGATGCTGGGTGACCTCCTCGGGTACCCAGAAGCCCCTAAGGTAGCACTTCCAGTCCCCACAGGCCTCTACCATCAGTGTGGGAACAGCTAGTACTGCAACTGAGGCTGACACAAAGCCTGCTTAGCTCACTGTGGTCCTCCCCGCAAAAGATAAATATAGTCTCCTCTAGAATGTATCCCACGTTTCAATCCTTTTGAGTGGGTTTTTTATGAGGATTAACCAAGGAAAGGCCAATTCCTTACCTTATTGCTTCACCTTTCCCTGTTTTGAAAACAGTTGTTACTTACGAAGTATGCTCAACCCACACTCAAGAAGTGAAAGCAAGACAGCAAGATGGATTATTGGATTTGCAAACTAAGAAAATGTAATTCTTATTTTAAATATAACGAGGTGACAACTCTCGCTGCCGAGTGTAGGGCAACTAAGCCAAGAAAATGTGAACCAGACGAGAGAGGGGCCAAGAGCAGAGCTTGAAATTGAGATCCTAGCTGAAGGGCTCACATGACCCTAACACACCATTACTTTGATGTGTTTCTCAGTTTTTATCGAGGTTCAGCCCCGAAAGTTTCTTTCCACTTCACTGTGGACAGGAATCCAGAATTCCTCTAAACTTTGCAATACCTCCAGCTCTAGGTTCTCCTTCTTGTCAATCTTTTCTACCATTAATTTTCTACTCCAGTTCAGTTTTTTTCTTTCAGTTCCTAACTGGTACAAGTACGTCCCCCTTAGAGAAAACCTGGGAAACGTGTTCAAATGTACAAAACATAAAATAGTGCTGGTCATTACCACAGATTAAAAAAAACCCACTTTATGAACTTACCACTGTTCTTTAAAACTGAAAACTTCCCCAGAAACTTTGTGAGGTCCACAGAACTTCTTTCTTTTAGCACTCTCAAAGGAAAATGGCCAATGGCCCTTCCACATGGGGTATCATTTTCCACCTTTGGAAGCCCGAATAAAACCTCTCAGAGGAAAAAATATAACAACTGCAAAGCACACATTTTAAAAGTTGATTTCAAAAGTTGTCTTAGCAAACCAGAGACATCTAATAGTGTCCATATATAACGTTTTATTAAGAAAATGAACAAAATACATTCTTTCTCCATATGTACATTACATACAACAATTCTACAATTGCAATTGTTCGGCAGCTCACTATTCACAAAGCAGTGTTGATAACATTCAAGCCTGGGATCAGATTACTTGGACTAAAACCAACCAACCAACCAACCAACCCTACAGTGTCCACATAGATTGAGCAAAAGTAAGCAAAACTAGGAAGGATTACGATGGGAACGGGGAAGACTGCAGAACACTCAGCATAGCTCAACAATGATTGACAACGGTGATGATATTAGAAGAGATCTGATGCCCCAACGCACTTGTTGTAAAAGCTACCAACTCGCTCTGGTCTGCTGTTTTGAGTTCCCCCAGGATTTCCATTTCTGATGTGGGTACCTCAGGACACAGCCCTAGGCCCCTGCAGTCACAGAAGGGGGTGAACAAGAGCAGAACCCCCGGCAGGCTGCACGTATCTCCTGCTCACACTAAAGAGTCGCAAACGAAACCCCAAACTTCTGCTGAGCACAGAAACATTTTCTGAAGACACGTATGCTTACGCATGATTAGGGGAGCTCGTGTTTCAAGGACTCCTTGTTTACATTTATGTTTATTTTGCCTGTCTTCTTTTTGCTTTGCTTTTCTCTGCCTTTCCTTTAGCCTTTCAAAAGTACCTCATCCTTTTTGGGTGTGGATTTAATTATGGTCACATTGAACGATACATCTCAACAGAAAGCTCTTCAGGGGTATGAGTATGTCCACATGTGCATAATGGTGCATAACGAGCTTAAACATTAAAGTGGGTCTTTGAGATGAAATTTCCAATGGCCTGAACAAGGCAGCTCCCGACAGCTTCTGGGTAATCTCTTACACCCGTAATTCAGGCTTGAAAGATACATAGCAACAGAATTATTTCCAGACTGCCTAGAAAAGGGCAATGCTTAAAGGAACATGAGTGAGGGTAGGCACAAATGCTTGCATCCTAGCCCTCCACACATGTGGTAAAAGACAATGAGAATGATGGTGTCAATTTTTATAACTTTCTTCTGGCCTTTACCATGCTTGGTAACAGAAGTCAGGAAAAGAACGAGTATGTCTAATCAGTTAATACGTAGTGGTTTTCCTTCCTTAAAATTAGTTATTTCCTAAATTTCTATAACAAAGATTTTTATAATCACAAACATCAATAAGGGTTATTATTTAAAGTCTCAAAGCTATTGAACACCTCCCACCTTCCCAGTGAGCAGGTTGCTTTAACACCGTATTTCCAGCCCAGGAGATGCTGGAACAGAGAAGGTGCTCTCCACAGCATTAATAAGCAGACCTGGAAAGAGCGAGTCTACCGGCTATGGATGGAGCTGTATCTTCCTTCTCGATCTAATTTCCAGTCCAACTTTCTTTTTGAGGATCTGTATCTGGAGGGATCTTAATTTCTGGCCACTGAGTACTTCTAATTTATAAAAGAAGTAAAAGAGTCGACTTAAAAAAAAATTCTAACACACATCATTTTGAAAGATGGAACGATTGTTACAAGGGTGGAGACCAAGACAAGGAGGTCTTCACCGCGGCTTTCCTGTGCTTTTCTTCTGAGGCTATAGACTCAACTGCACATAGATTTTGAAGTTGTGACAGGGAAGAAATCTCTTTCAGAGAAAAATATATGTAGCTGACCCTTGAACAATGTGGGGGGTAGGGGCCCTGAACTCCCACGCAGTCAAAAATCCATGTATAACTTTTGATTTCCCCAAAACTTAATTAGCAACAGCCTACTGTTGAGCAGTGCCTTACCAAAAACATGCAGTTGATTAACTAACACATATTTTTGTATATGTATAATATACTATGTTCTTACAATAAAGTAAGCTAGAGAAATAAAAATCTTAAGAAATCATACAGAAAATATATTTACAGTTTTTGTTGAAAAAAAAATCTACAGATAAGTGCAGTTCAAAGGTCAGCTATATTGTTCAAGGGTCAACTGTGTATCCATAAAGGAATCTGCTCACAAAAAAATGTCATATTTTGCAATTTCTAAATCGAAGTAAAGAAATAAAGGAAAATTAATGCTATACTATCTAATGCATACATTTCAAAAGACTTTACACAAGTCAAAAAAGCAAGCTGGCTTACAAAATCACACAATCACAGCATCTTTTGGCCAGGCTAAATGTAATGTTTAAGAGAGAAGGTCCACTTTTATTCCTCCAAATGGGGGGTTTACAAATGAGGAAGAACATAGTTTATAACTAGTCAGTCACTAAAATAATATTTCTGGGAAAGAAGGAAAAAATCATAAAGGAGACCACGTACATAACTTTTTAAAATATATTCTCTACCCCACAGACGACTCATATTTACACTTTTGGACTTTGATACTGTACTATCAAGTTTGGGATTGGGCAGACAACTTCCTTTAGTATGTCTTACAACTTTGTATTCAGGACTTTTACAAGCAGAGCTAATGTGTATATGTAAAATTAAGCCAAGCCTTTAAAAGATGAAAGTACCACAGAACTTCTTTAAGTAGGCAATTAAAAAAACGTAAAGCTGTGAGTCTCTGTCCTGGGCCTTCCCCATCCTTTCATCTGAAGAAGTTAAAGACAACTACAAGGCAATATGCTGAATGGGCATTTGTAACCATCTGATGGCTTAAGGTCCTCTCCTCTCTTTTGTTGCAAAATGAATTCATTAAGACTCTGCCAGCTGCAATGGAATTGGACTTATTCTAGATACCTTCTCTAATTTAATCACTTCACAGATGTGGAGGCAACCTAAAGAATAAATCAAAGTTATTAAATATTTCTAATGCTAAGCCCAGAACTCAGGTATTTCTTGGCCAAGCAGAATACACAGAGACCTTTGGGATTATGTACAATTACATTTATTTTAAAACACAGAAACAATTCTGTATGGGTTATAAGCTAAGCATGAAATGACAACTTTTTTCTATTTTGAAGGACTAGAAAACCACCACCAACCAAATGACACTAGCTAAACTGAACAAAGACTTTCTTGAGATTTGTTAACAAAGGAGAAATAAAGCTCAACATTGGCTACTCCAGCAACTCTTTAATCACGCACACAGGCCTGTGTAGTGTATCAACAGTGTTTTTCCTTCCGGCTGATTAATTTGGCATTCACTAAGCACTGAATGAAACTGAAGAATGATAGTCTCCTCAGGCCGGCACCCGCATGGCAGACAGCTCGGACCCCGACCTAACTGCCGTGAACGCCAGCGCCCCAGATGGTGCAGAGCGGTGCTGCAGCGAGAAGCAAGTCCCGCGGGAGCCTCCAACTAACTGCATGTTAGAACGGCTCACTGATCGCTTTCCCTCTGGATCCTTATCAAGGAACTAGCGGTACATGAGAAAGTGCTCACGCGGTTTAAGATCTAGGACCCGTTACACCGGGTTTTCTGTTTTAAGATCTCTAACAGCTTTTTGGGAGAAGATGAGAAAAGAAACTAACCAAGAAATGCTGCTCTCCAAAGACTCTTCAGAATAACTGAGCTTGGAGTCCTTGTGTGTCAGCCTTCTTTCCCGCACTGCATTAATAAAATTAATTTAGGGTTAGAAAAGAGCTTTCCTTATCAATGAGATCTGGGGACCTTCAAATCTGGGAGAAAAAGAAAAGTTCCCTCTTCCTTTTCTGGCACCCCCTCCTTCTCCTCTCTAGCTTTGTTCCTGAGGCTCAACGTCTCCACGGGAAAGTGGCACAGACAAGCATGATAGGACACCGCACATACATGTTTAATAGTTCATTGAGATGATGTGAACAACAGACAGAAAGACAAATTATTTCACAATTATAAGTGATATCTTACAAATGGTCTACTTCCGTACCAAATATGTGCCCCACCCCCAAATTTTTGTCATTGACCCTGTAAGCTCTCAGATAACATCCACATATAACATTCTGTTTTAGATCAAGCCAGGCAGTGTTTGAGGACATGAAAATATATTTGCGAACTTTATTTCCAATTAATGACTCTAACGTGAAAGATAAACTGTACTACCGCTTGATTCTGGTGTTTTTAAGCTTTGAAGTGGGATTCCTAGTTTGAAATTGGTCACTTTAGTTCCACCTAATAGAAAAAGGCATACAGAGGGAGGGTTTCCCACAAGGGTATCTCTCTCTGCACCACTAGAAAATCTGACTTAATATGACCTTTAATGACTCCTTAAGGGCTACAGGACCTATTGTCAAAGGATTTTTTCATTGGCTATGACTAGGAATAAAATTTCGTCATCTGGAATTTGAGCTAGATACACATTGTTGAGGGAAGGAGACATTTATAAGTCTGCATTATTTTTACTTAAGAAAAAATGAATACCAATCATTTTGTGGCAATCAAAGCTATTCCCAATGCTCAGTCATATTAGAAATTAAAAGTCAATTCTTAACACAAATTCCAACTTCAGCAGAAAATCATTGCTACTCAGAGGAGTTGGGAGCAGGGGGAAAAAGGCAAAAAAAAAAAAAAAAGACAAAACAATAGGCAAATGGAAATTCTGGTGATTACCAAATTCTATAAGCTCTGCATGAAACTTGTCCTTTATCAATAACTTGATGACTACATTCCTAGTGCCAGGAAAAGGAGTCAACACTGGCTGCTCCATTAAAGCTGCCACAACTATATCACTAGGCCCCAAATGAAAATGACCAGCATTTTTATAACGGTATCTGAATGTTATATATTCTTTAACAATGTACAACTACTAATTTCATTATTCTGTTGGCATAAACAAGGATAAAAGAGGACGCTGCTTCAGAAACATTTTGACCGTTTTTCCCTCAAGCAGTGTAACACTTGTAAGCAATGCCACCGAAAACCCAGAAAGTCTAGGGCTGTAACAGCCAAGAAGCCAGTCAGAAAAATAATAAAAACACAATTCACAGTATTCGGTGGGTAGGAGGAAATCAAGGTTAAAATTATGTGTAAATAAAGGCGCTTTTTGAGAATAAAAAGAGCATTTGGTGAAGAATTCCATAAACTGCAATAATGGGTCCTTGCCGCCAAAACAATAGCAATGTCATTCAGCTGATCTAGCTGGCTCCTAATTATCTGAACACACTTGGAAAATTCCACCTTCAGATGACATACCTACATACACTAGAAGTTTAAGGAAGCTAAGTCATTTCAGCATCACAGGCCACAGTCAAAAATCACAAAAGATGGTATCCAATCTGGAATACAAGAATGTTTGAGTACAAGAGCCTGAAGATCTTACCTACAAGTATTGTCATATGCAGACCCTCTGATATACTTCTCCAATAACTACCCACCTCTCCCGAGGAAGCCTGCACATCCTAGATCAAGGCTATTTTAAGAATTTAAAATACAGTGAAAATTCCAGTGAGAATTTTTGCAAATTGATGACATTGCAGATGTTTTTAGGAAGGGTGATGAAAGGTGTATTTTTTTATAGCTGGATGACTGTTTAGAGTACTCATCATAAAGATTTCCTGGCCCTCATAGAAATCACTTCAAATCGCAGTTCTCAACTGCTTTGCAACATTCAACCAGCTAAAGAGTTAACACATTCTCTCAGGAAATATTCGATGACCCACAATTACCCAGAGAATTTCATATGGTGGTAAGAATAATTAGAGTAACTTCCCACATTATTACCATGAAACTGAGTATAATTCAGAGAATAAAATCAGGAACATATTCCTTTCTGTGCTTTTTCATCAATTAAGCATCATTTTTCGGCTCTCAATAAATGATTAAGTTATGTAGGTTAGATTTTAAAACTGTTTTTATTAGATGAAACTGTTAATGTAGTTCTAAATAGCATTTTTAAGGCAGATGTGAAAAGGTCCACTGGAAGGATAAGCTGGCAACCACTTTTATTCAATACACACATTTCATTCAAGAACAGTTTACAATCTTAAATTGCTGAGCTCTCAGCCCAGCAAGCCAAAATGAACTTTCTAATGTTCTCTATCAGTTTCACTTACTAGACATGGGTAGCCCAGTTTTAGTATAAATGAAAACCAGGTTTAAAATGATGATCTTGCTCAAGGTTAATACTGTCAGCTCTAGCGCAGTTAGGCACCCAAGTCTAAATTCCTTTGCTTGAATAAATTGATACACTGAATTAATCAAGCTGTCCATATGAGGTCTGTGTCATTCTACAAAATGCAAATCCATTTTAGAAGTCCCTGGTAAATCAGATAATTTCTCATGAAGTACAAGAATTGAAAATGTTAGAGATCTAGTTTACTTCTAGTTTTAATAAAATATTTGTTTATTATTCCAGAATAACATATTCCACTGGGGGCAGGGAGAAGAAATGGAAATGAAGTTAAAGCAAGGGATAATGAAATTGAGCAAACTGTACCCCACTAACTAGCACAAGCCAGGTGTTTCAATCTGAGGTTTACTAAAGTAGAATGAATTTTAAAATAGTAAAACTTGGCTACTTGCCTATCTAAACAATGTATCTAAATATGAAATTAAGATTATTTAAATTTAAACATGCTGCTGGAATTCCTGGACATAAATGGAGTTCCTCATTAAGTATACAGATAAGTTTCAAACAGGGGATGTGCAGTGTGAGCGGTGTGTCAGTCCTGGGCATCAACGTCACAAAGCCCTGCACTCTCCTACAATCATTACCAGCAGTGCAAGCTCCATGGTACAAATTCTGACTCACCCGGTCAATAGTCACCTCAATACCATCTCTTAAGCAGCACTAAATAAGTTTGCTATGATTCAACCCCATTTAAATATGTTAGTGAAAGAAACATTCAGAAATGAAAAGAGGAAAAGTCCCACATCTAATAAAGTGAGAAGAGAAAAACCTAAAACAAGCATGTGTAAAACACACACACACACACACACAACTACCACTGTCAGGGGAAAACAAGAACAACAACAACAAAAATCAGTGAGGTCAGGAACTGAGTTTCCTCCAAACGTGGAGTCTACGTACATGAAAAAAATGACAAAGCACTACAAAAATAAATGGTGGAGGGCAGCAGAATTTCATTTGGTTAATGTGTTTAAAGTGCCAGAATTCACAGAGAGCAAAATTCGAGGTTTTAAATTTAGAAACTCTTACAAGTTCTTCCCCATCAATTCTTTGATTTGTACTTCTTTTCACAAAACAAGATTCAATTGGCTACCATATTAGTGACATTAATATTTTATGTTCTGGTCTGTCACTCAGGGGAGTCATTTTATGAAATTGCACATGTAAGTACATCCTATGTGCTCACCTGTAAAAACAGTCAGTTACTCTGCAGCTACACAATTTGGTACCTACTAAATGATACACTCTATTTTCACAAGGTAAGGTACAGATTTAATTGTTTAATAAATCACTACTGATTGCTTTGGAAAGCTTGAAAGCTAAGGAGCCCAAGACTCAAGCCTAGGACAAATATATTTCTGTCCTTCCCTGAAAGTAGTAAAACTACGCAATACAGAGTGAAGATGGACCACAAAGTCTCATTCCTATACATGAGACTTTTCAAAAGTGCAAGTCAATTTCTTCTTTCTTTGGTGACATCTATCTTGCTACTCAGGGACATACTGAATTCCATAAAGTCATTCACTTTTAAGAGCCACTGGATTGATGGACATTCATTATACTTAGTATGCTTTAAGCAGGGTGGAATCAATTGAACTCAGAACACTTTTTGAGTGAATGTAAGCACTGGCCAGGTGTAGTTTTCCCCTATTGCATTCCATAGCACCTCATGGAATAATATACGGTTCCACCATCCCACAAAAAAGTGGAAAAACCCCTCTGCCTTTTTTTTTTTTTTTTTAGTTTTAATGAAAAATATTTGCACCATTATTTTTCTTTTTCCTCCTTTAAAAAAGCCTGGTCTGTGTGCTTAATGAAATGTCTGTCAGTTGTATTCATTTGTACAACCATACACCATTATTCTTTAAAATATCAGTTGGCAGAAGCAGATGTAGGCAGCCAGTATATATGGAAATTAACAAAAGCAGAGTTCTGGAATCCCACCCTCCCAAGTGAAAATGTTACAAATTGACAGCACAGGAAAGTAACAGAAGGCTTGGTTCCGCACAGCTCTACCAGAGGAAAAAGTCATTTTCTCCCAAAACCACTACAAAGATATCAATAAACATATCAATCATTTCCAGAATCCTCCTGCTGGTAACTTTTATAATGGCTCTTAAAGGTTCTGCACTATACTCTTCTCAGTTTAAGGTTTCCGTGACTCAAAGCTATTATAATATCCATTATAGAAATACCATATACCAATCTCAGATACGTGCCTGGACCAATCTTGGATTTTAATTTTTAGTTCTATGACAAGGAGCGTAAATTTGAGCCCTCTGTTTCTCCTATTGCTTAATGTAATACAAGACTCTAGTCAACAGAGACACATATTTATCACTTTAACATACATCAATTGTCATACAGAACTATATACTATTAAGAATGAAGTAAAGAGGTGAACAAGCGACACCACGTATAAGCGGTTGTGTGATGCAAGGTAAAGTGAAATGGGAAGAGGAAAGGCCAAACAACAAAATCCCAATTCTTGTAGCACTGAGTCTGTTAATAGTGCTTACTTGCCCTAATTTTATAAAAATGAAATAAAAATCAGGAAAGGGTAAACTACCTGATTATTATTTTTATACTCATTAATTCTTAAAAGTTAAAGTAAAAAATATATATATTTAAATGGAAAGTACACCAATTTCACTTTATTATTAACCTAACTGAGGAATGGGATGAGGAGAACGGGGTTGAGGTCAGGTATGACGAAAGAGGGTTAGAACTTGTGATGGCAAAGGTCCCTTCAAAACTCTGATGCAGTCCTCAATCACTGCAGCCTAAGTGTCGGTCAAGAGAGTTGAAATCCAGAATACTGAAAGCAGACTCCTGTTCTCCATTTCTGGCCAGTGACTCTTCGGTTACAGTGTGATGAGGTCTACCAGGTTGCCTTTAGGAGGAGTCATACTGTCAGGAAAGAAATTTACCAAGGTGTCAAAGAGCTGAGTTCTTTGAGCATAGGTGTGATCCACATCCGAAAAGCCTGGCGAAGGAGAGATACAGAGAAATTCATCAATTGTGTTTAAAACTCAACATGTAACAGAAAAGACAGTGGAGAAAAGCAGCAATATATCATGGAGAAACCAAAACCCCAACAGGCTTTAAAACCAAAGACATGGGTCCTGACTCGAGTTCCGACTACTTGGCGGCGCTTCACGTGCACTGATGTGAAAAGAACCTAGCCACGCAACTGGCACTTCAGTAACTCAGTGCATTCCTCCTCTTTTCCTTGTAAGCATTTTCCTTTTCTAGTCCACTGAGGATATTTCACTCCTTTTCTTTTTCATGCTTCTGACCCTCCTTCCACTTTCTGTTTGTATCAGTATGCACTCATGGGTCCTTTTCTTGTTCCACGTTGTAATCATTACTGTCAGTGCTCATGTTAATACTGATATGGTCGTAAGTTTGGCCAGTGAGGGCTCTTTTGAGCTCCTGTCTTTCTGAAACATCCCTAATAAATTTGGGCGCTTCCTTATTTTCTGACAGCCAAGCTCCTCTTCACAGCTCTGGAGTCAGCCATTTTTTCAAGAGCCCTAACCAATTCCTTTTAGTGGTGAGCCATATCTAGAAACCAAGATCAGCTGTGCTAACTACCAAGGGTGGTGGTGTTTCTAGGTCTACACACATTATATACAGCTTTTTTTAAAACAGAATCATGTTTTTATTGCTAATTCCAAATTTTTAAGAACCTCACAGGATTCTTTTTTTCCTTGTCCCACTCCATATTTCTATCTCCTTCCTTTCCCTAAGGAAACCGACTCCCAGCAGCATCGTATTTACTCATTTGTTCAACCTAAAATACACACAAAACGAGGTTCAGAATTACTACACCCATTACCACTACCACCCCAAACTCAAGAATCTTTCCTTTTGTTTTTAGATTATATCTGAGAGCATGCAGTCTAAGCACTGTACAAAAATGGGTTAATTTCAACCCCTACTGTGTGGTAACATTACTACTAATTTGATAGACAGATTTGTTTGTTTCTCTTTGTATTCAACTTCAGGGTTTTCCTCTTGTTTTCTTTATTTGTGAAAATGTTGTGGTATGCTTTATTCTTAAGAGAAGGTATTGATTCTGTGATAGTATTCTACTGAAGTGATATCATTTTCATGAGATCAAATAATTTAGGAAGGAAGGAAACACTAGAGTTCCTACTGTGTGCTAGGTACTTTATGTATGACTGCATGTAGTCGTCATAAAAAAACAACAACAATGAAGCAGTTATTATAAACTGCACTTTCAGATGGAAAAGCTGAGAGAAATTCAGTAATTTAATAAGGTCCCACAGCTGCTAAAGGAAGAACATGGAATGTGAATCCATGTCCATCTGACTCCAAAGCCCATTTGTTTATTTTTATTAACTAATATTCACTGAGTGCTTATTAAGTTGGAGGTAATGTGCTAAGTTCCTCTGCTCCTCAAAAGAACATCTTTTACTTTTCTTCACCCTTTAACAATAAGGAAATTGAAATTTACACTATCATTAGATGAATGGTTAAATTATGGTAGACCCCTATTATGGAATACTATATATCACTTAATGAGAATACAATAGATCTAGCGCAGTTTCATGCGAACATCTCCAAGGCACATCATGAAATTTTAAATTTAGAATGCAGAATATATATTTTACATTATATAATAAAACCAGAACACATAAAACTATACATCTATGTGAGTGCGTGCATCCATATATACAAGGCCTGTCTGGAAAAAGTCTAACCATTGTTAATACAACGAGAATGGGCTGTCTGACATTGATGTAACCTGGCAGCCAAGGAGAGTGGACTGGAAGGCACCTGTGTGAACAAGGACAGCTTCACTGTACTAGTCAGTGGGGGCAGTAGTTGCCACTGAGTGAGCATGTGTGCTATGTGGCCATCGCATTCAAAATGATGGAGAGAGTACAGCAAGGAATCTGCACCAAATTTTGTGTTAAGGTTGAGTGTTCCTCCACAGAAACTATATGGATGATTCAGAAGGCCACAGATATGGGCAACTGGTGACTGGAAGCTTTATGACGACAACGCACCTGCTCATGCATCACATCTTGTGCAGTTTTTTTGTGAAACATCAAATCACGCAGGTGACTCAGCCCTACTAGAGCCCAGATTTGGTGCTCTGCAACTTGTGGCTTTTCCAAAACTAAAATCACCTTTGAAAGGGAAGACATTTTGGACTATCGGTGAAATTCAGGAAAATACGACGGGGCAGCTGATGGGGATTGGGACAACTGTGTGAGGTCCCAAGGTGCCTACTTTGAAGAAGACTGAGGCGTCATTGTCCTATGTACAATGTTTCTCGTATCTTTTATCTTCAATAAATGTCTCTATTTTTCGTATTACTTGCTGGATACCTTCTGGACAGACCTCATACAGTCAATCCTCATCACTCACAGATTCCATATTTAAGCATTTACCTCACTAACATGTATTTGTAATCCCACAATCAGTATTTGTGGCACTTCACAGACATGCTCAGAGCAGCGAAAATTTGAGTCACCACATGTACATGCTCTCAGCTGAGGTCAAATGAGGTGATGCTCTGCCTTCTTGTTTTAGCTCTCATGGTATAAAGTCTATCGGTGCCATGTTTTTTGCACTTTTGTGCCTTTTTTGGTGACTTCACTGCTTACAATGGCCTCTACATGTAGTGCTAAAGTGGTATCTTGTGTTCCTAAGTGCGAGAAGGCCGTGACATGCCTTATGGAAAAAATTTGTGTGTTAAGTAAGTTTTTTTTAAAAATGAGTTTATAATGCCATTGGTTATGAGTTCTATGTTAATGAATCAACAAAATACATATATAAATAAGATATTTTTAAACAGAAACACACATAATGCAAGGTTACGTACTGATCAGTTGATGAAAATGTTGTGCCCAGAGGCTTGCAGAACCTAACTCTGTGTGTGCCAGAGGAGGAATGGTTCAGTATTCCCTACCTCAGTGCTCCCGGGAACGCTACAGAATGCAACCACAGCAAATAACGAGAACCAACTGTATCTCCACACCTGTGTACATGGTTGTGTGTGTCTGTGTAAAGATCTGTCAGGTATGAATGGATACACTTGAGTGCGGAGAGAAACTAAGGAAAATTGGTCAAGGAGAATCTTAAGTTTTATCTGCAGTCAATCTTTTTAAAAAATACATTAAAGAGGGCTATGGCACTAGGAAAACTCAGCAACAGTGACATGACTACTTAAATGTCAGAGTTAGGACCAAAAAAGGTTGTACTGACTCTAAATTTCATGTTCCATCCTAACTACCGTTTCTCTCAGTTCATTTTCACCATACAATGAAATGAGGAACTGAACAAAGTAGTGAAAACAGGTAAAGCTCAATAAAAGGTAGTATAGTTAGTGGTTTAGGGAATGCGCTATAAACCCACACTACTAAGGTGTGAATCCTGGTTTTGCCACTCACTAGCACCAACCCTGGACAAGTTAGTTTAGCCTCTTTGTGTCCTAGTTTCTTCATATATAAAAGGGGATCTTAACAGTAGTTACTTCATAGGGTTATTATGGAGATTAAATGAGTTATGACATGTGGAGTGCTTAGACTAGTACCTGGCCCCATAGTAAGTGCTCAATAAATATTAGCTATCACTTTATCACTAGAACCATGACTGAAGACAATGATTGCTCTAAAAAGAAAGTAATCTATTAGGAATATATTTTTAAGTTAACGTACTATAACAGAACTAGGTAGCTTTTCCTATTTATGGTAAAGTAGTAGTATTAGCAAAAATTCTCATTTTCTCCTGGATACAAATTTCTTTACTTATACTTCCTATTCCTAATAATAAACATTATTATAGGAAAAGCATCTCTAAACATGTGAGTTACAGACAGGAGGTTGAAGAAAATATCTTGCTGAAATCTAAATTTGGTAGGCTAAAAGGATATAGTGAATTCTGTGAAATTTTTAAGGTGTCTTATTTACAAATGTCACACAGTGCCAAAAAATACTACTTGAGGTATAAAATGTTTTAAATATTTACCTGAATTCATACTTGCATCTCATATTTGGACTGTAAAACTTATAAATATATTCCTAAT